>CM076570.1:307270978-307341842 GCA_034641835.2 Pinus albicaulis | reverse complement strand
GGCCAAAGCTTGTTCTATTTGCTTGCAACTTCACACATTTGAAACTCTTTGCATTTAGGACTTTCCACCTCAAACAGTAATCATGCTCAACCATCAAAAAAAAAAACAAACCCTTGGCCTTCATAACTAGCCTAATATCATTACCCCAAACTTCAAAGAAAAATCCATCTTTGCACTTATTGGAGAGATCCCTCTCCGGATTCAGGAGGGCTAGATCCTAGAATCCCAAAGTGGTTGAAATAATGTTGCTTCTGCAGTTTTAGTCTCACCAATCTGCTAAAATTACAAATTCCTAACAGGTAGCATTTTTTTTAGTTTAGTGTTAGAATTTGTCTCATAGAGAAGAAGAGCACCAAGAGGAGAAGGGAAGCAAGCAAGAAAAGGAAGGACAAGAAAAATGAAAGGAAAAGAAAAGAAGGTCAAGGAAGGCAAGGATCAAGCAGCTTCAATGGGAATACTTGTAGGTAACAGGTTACATGTATGATTTCCTAGCTAGTTTTGACATGCATGGTACGTGCATGTTGGTATTTGGTTCTTTTGATGTCATTGGCATGGATTTTTTTGGGGTTCGACAATGGATTTTAGCCTAGCCTTGCCATTTCCATATAAGCATGGTGTAATGGGATTTTTCTCGATTTTGAGCTTTGGATTGGCAAAAGATTTTGGATCCGGGTGAGGTGATCTTAGGAAAATTCCCAAAGGCCTAGGAATCCCTTGAATGGTAATGGTGGGATACATGGTAAAGCCTAAGGGTGGATATGAGAAAATTACTCAAGGTATTGGTGAAGAAATTCTGAGGCATCTAAGCTTGGTTTAGTTTTGTGATATCGACACCGATTTGGGTGAGATCATAGTATGTAGAGGGTGGAGGTGGTTTAACCCCTCGATTCCCTTGGTTCTCTTTGGATTGGTTTATCCCATGAGATCCAATATTCATGCTTGGAATATGGCACAGGGATGATTGGCTGAAAGAAGGATTTGGTTTAACCAATATATGGTTGGGTGGAACATGAAAGTTCCAAACCCGGTCGGTATTTGCTTATGTTTAATAAAAGCTAAGTTTCTCTTGATTTTGATAAGGAAATATACTGGTTATTATGTTTCTTTAATGGTTGCTCTCTTATTTTTATTTATCTGGTTATATACTGGTTATAAGCATGTTTATTGACATATCTTATTCATGGCTCTTTTCATGTTTCACTTGTAACTGAATGAATAATTAATGCAAGACCTAATTGGTGTTATGATAGTTAATGTGAGAAGGTAGTGACCCTTCTTGTTAAACCTCATATATGTTTTCAGTCCCTTATGTTTAGACTTGCATGCATGACCTGTAGGTTGTATGTTCACCAAGTGTTTGACATAATGTTAGTCCCAGTTGGGGATTGTCAGGTCAAGTTGTGGTTTCCGTTTTTGGTTTACAAGCATTGTTTTTATGTCATTTATATTCTTTGGAAGTTTCACTGAGTCCTAGGTAGAGACCTGAGTCCCGAACCTGAAAAAGTGGCAGAGGAAGGCTTATGAGTGCGTCTGGGAGCCCTTAGTCATGTGGAGGCCTTGGCAAGAGAGTGACTGGGGCTCTAAGTCATGGAAAAAGAGAGTTGTCTCAGGAGTTGGACACTTGGAGAGGTTGGATTACTCCTGGAGGTATTGTGGCACCTGAGGGAAGTTAATAAGGTCTTAAGTTGTTGACTCCATTTCCTTAAGGTCACATAGGAGGTTGAGTCTTATCATAGTGACCCTTAGCTCATGTTTACCTTGAGCAGGCCGGTGAAAGTGGGTAAATGTGGGACGAGGCATTACAGGGTGGTATCAAAGCATGGTTTCACTCTCCTTGGGTAAAGTTTTATGTTGTCAAGGTTATAGTTGTCATATATGGGGTCATGGTATACAATTGGTATGGTCATGCATGTTGTTGTGGTGATGTTATGTTATTACATGGATATGTTTATGATTATACATGTACATGCTAATGTGGATTGATATTGTAGATGAGATAAGCATCCCATGAACAACACTGAGGTTTGGATTTGATTTTGGTATCTATTTGGTTTATATGGCATGGTATACTTGCAGGAATAAGAGAATTCGTGATGAAAATAAAAATGGTAGACTACAGTTCCCGTGACTCTCGCCATAGATCAATTGGGAAACACAGAGAAGAGTATTCTCCTAGCATAGAAGATACATTGAGAAGATTGAGGGCAAAGATGAGAAGTTTCAAAGAGGAAAATGACAGGTTGGTTGAGTCTCAAGAAAGACTTGCAAGTTCTCAGGAGAAGTAGGTAGAGGTTAATGCAAAAATTCTTTAGAGATTTTCATAGTTGTAGAAACATGGACAATTGAAGATTATTCAAGAGCAGGAAGAGAATGCAAAAATGTTGCTCCTTACAATAAGTTCAATGCAATTTATAAGGGACATGTGTCACAGCCTGGAGAGCAGCAGACTAGAGGTGATAGTAGAGTATTGCTGTAGTGTTGGATATGTGGCAAAGATCATCGTAAGAATGATTTTCCATTGTACCAAGGAGGTAGGCCTAATATCTATAGTGCACAAGAGGCGAAGATAGTTGGGGATGTTGGTCATAGTATTCCTCAGATTTATGTAGTTGTGTAAAACATACATGCAGATCATCATGCATATATCATTGACATGGACGGTAAGTTTTGTGATCAAGTTATTTCTATTTTGATTGATCCCAAATCTAATTATAGTTATGTTAATCCTAACCTAGTGGATAAGTGTGGTTTGAGAAAATAAGTGAATGCAGAGTCTTGGTTGGTGCAGTTGGCTACAATTACTAAGAAGAGGGCTCATCATTGGGTAATAGCTTGTGCATTCGAGTTGAATGGTATGCCTACAACATCACATTTGAATGTACTTCCATTAGGATCATATAGTATGCTTTTGGGTATGGATTGGTTGTATCTTCATAGGACCAAAGTAGATTTCTATGAAAAGGATATTGAGTGCTTGGATGATAATGGGGAGAAGAGAATTTTGCAGGGAAAGAAGAAGCCTACATCAATGAGGATGGTCACAACTATGCAGGCTAAGTGCAGTTGCAGAAAAGGGTGTCTGATGTTAGTAGTTCATATTTCCAGTGATAAGGGTAAGGACGTTGAGGATGGGAAGATATTCAAGAGTTACCCTATATTGCAGTAGTTTTAGGACATGTTTCTAGCAGAGATTTCAGAGTTTCCTCCGTACAGGGAAGTATAATTTTCTATTGAGTTGGTACCAGGGGAAACACCAACATCAAAGGCACCTTACAGGATGAGCACAATAGAGTTGGTACTAGAGATGAAGTTGTAGTTGAAGGGAATTCTTGATAAGGGATACATTAGGTAGCAGTGTATCACCTTGGGGTGAACCGGTATTCTTCATGAAGAAGAAGGATGATACTCTCAGGTTGTGCATTGGTTGTGATTTGTTTTATTAGTTGAAGGGAGAAACAATGTTCTTAAAAAATTATTTGAGATCAGGATATCATCAGGTACGCATCAAAGAAGAGGACATCTACAAGGCTGAATTCAGGACCAGGTATGGGAATTATGAGTTCTTTATAGTTCCATACGGTTTGACTAGTGCTCCAAAATTTTTTATGTGTTTGATGAATAATGTGTTACATCCTTATATGGAAAAGTTTTTTATCATGTTCATCGATGACATCTTGTTAAATTCTAAGAATGAGGAAGAGCATGTCGAGCCTTTAGCAGCAGTGTTGAGATTGCTAAGAGAGCATCAGTTGTATGCTAAGCTTAGGAAGTGCAATTTATTTCGGACATAAGTACACTACTTGAGACATGTTGTTTCCAAGAATGGTATATCAGTAGATCTAGAGAAGATAAAGGCTATCATGGAGTGGGCAACCCTTATAAATGTGGAGGAAGTTAGATCATTCATGGGGTGAGCAAGTTACTGTAGGAGGTTCATCTGGAATTTCTCACGCATTTCATATCCTATTACATAATTGTAGAGGAAAGGTAATAAGTTTTAATGGATAGAGGAGTGTGCATCCAATTTTGAGTAGTTGAAACAGTTGTTGACAAATGCTCCAGTGTTAAAGATTGCAGATCTAGATAAAGAGTTCATAATATGTACAAATGATTTCAAGGGAGGGCTTGGTGGAGTCCTTATGCAGGAGGGATAGGTGATATGCTATGAGTCCAAGAAATTTAATTGGAATGAGCAAAACTACTGAATTATGATCTTGAGTTGGAAGATATTATTCGTGCTTTGAAGATGTGGATACATTAACTTCTTGACATGAGGTTTGTGTTGATGAGCGATCATAGTGGGTTAAGATATCTATTTGACCAACCGAATTTGAATGCCAGACAAGCTAGATGGATGGATACCCTTAGTGAATTTGACTTCAAGATTAGGTACATTAAGGGAAATGAGAACATGCTTGCAGATTCTCTCAATAGGAAAGTACAGTTGAACCATGTTGCAATAGTGAGATCTTATGGGACAGATTTACAGGATCAGATCTTACAGAAAATACAACATGATGAAAGGTACATGGAGCTTATGCACAGGTTACAACAAGTTAAACTCGATCAGGATGTGGACTAACGTCTCGTAGCAAATGACTTGGAGAGGTTTAGGGACATGATCTATGTGTTAGATGATAGTGAACTCAAGAAGCTTGTCTTGATGGAGTTTCATGTAAAACCATATTTAGGTAACCCAGGACATCATAAGACACTGATAGCAGTAAAGAAGTTCTACTATTGGTCGAATCTAAAGAAGGAAGTGGCAGAGTTCGTGGCTAGATGTTTGGATTGTCAGCAGGTCAAAGCAGAGTGTAAGCATCCACTGGGTTGTTTCATCCTATTTCGATTTTGGAATGGAAATGGGAGTTCATTTCCATGGATTTTATTATAGGTATTCTGAGGACATCAAGACTGCATGATTCTATCATGGTTGTGGTAGAAAAGTTGAGAAAGGTAACTCACTTCATTCCAGTGAAGACTACTTATTTAACTAGTGAGGTAGCATAGGTCTTCATCATGGAGATCATGATATTGCATGGTGTTCTCAAGAAGATTGTGTCATACAAGGATGCTAAGTTCACTTCCAAGTTTTGGAAGGAGTTGTTTGCAATATTGGGGACAAAGTTGGCCTTCAATACAACTTATCATCCACAAATAGATGGAAATACATAGAGGGTCAAAAAGATACTAGATGATATTCTAAGGATGCATGTCATGCATCAACAAAGGAAATGGGAGGAGTACCTTCCATTGGTTGAGTTTTCAGACAAAAACGATTATCAGGAGTCACTGAGGATGAGTCTATTTGAGGCACTATATGGGAGGAGTTGTAACAATCCCATAAAATAGAGTAATCTACTAGTGAACATGGTACTTATTGGATCAGACATGTTGGAAGACATGGAACAAGAAATTCAGGCCGTAAAGAAGAATCTAAAGGCAACATAGGACAAGCAGAAAATTCATGCAGACCAACACATGGCATTTAAGGAGATTCGGGTTGGGGAGCATGTGCATTTTTGTATCAAGGCCAAGAAGATCTCCTTGGGGATCAGATAATGTGCCAAGTTGGCACCACGGTATTGCAGGAATTTTGAGATCCTTGAGAGGATTTGACCAGTGGCCTACAGACTTGCACTGCCTCCGATAGTGAAATTCCATGATGTTTTTCATGTTTCATTGCTTAAAATGTATGTAATGGATGTTGATCATGTTATTGATTGGTCTGTATTGTAGTTGGAGCAAGAAGGAGAATTCCAACCGGAACCCCAATGCATATTGCAGTAGAAATATCTTGTGCTTTGGAACAGAGCACTCGAGAATGTTAAAGTGCAGTGTAAGCACTTTGGGCCCAATGAAGCTACATGGGAGATGGCTGATCAGATGCAAGTTATGTATCATTTATTTTTTTCCAGTGAAGGCAAATGATTCTTTGCATTTGTACACATCTATTTATGTTTGTTATTGTAAATAATGAAATAATCTATGCTACAAAGCTCCAATAACTGGTATGGTTTTCACGTTGTCATGTTTTACATGATGGTTTTTCTTTTAAGTAGGGTGTTATTGTAAATATTGCAATTAGTTGGGTTATAAATCTCCATAGTAAGTATGTTTTGCTTTTCAATGGTTTTGTTGGGTATAGGTGTGGTTTAACACTAAGGACAATGTTTCCCTAAGGGGGAGGGTTCTATAACAGCCTCGAGTTAAAAGTTCATGTAATAAAATTTAATAAAGGTAAAATAAGACCACAGGCAAGGGACACTTATTCCAAGCTGAATGTTCATAAAAATATCCTAGTGGGCATCAATTGTTGTGTTTATGGCTAAGGGAAATTGGTAAAGGAAATGAATTAGGCTTTGGAAAGGAAAAAAGGTATTTTTGGCATACTATTTATAAAAATAAGAAAATTAGGAGAAAAGGAAGGTGAAAGGTCACAGGTTACATGTGAGGAGGAAAATGAAGGAAAATAATGGAAAATTGAACATATTAGAAGCATCGTCAATAAAAAGAACTCAGAGCATCAATTGGTAGGCTTTTGTTAGTTTAGTATTAGAATTTGTCTCAGAGAGAAGAAGAACACCAAGAGGGGAAAATAAGTAAGCAAGCATAGGAAGGACAAGAAAAGGAAAGGAAAAGCAAAGAAGGACAAGGAAAGTAAAGGAAGGCAAGGATCAAACAACTTCAGCAGGAATACTTGCAGGTAATAGATTGCATGTATGATTTGCTAGCCAGTTTTGACATGAATGGTATGTTCATGTTGGTATTTGGTTCTTTTGATATCATTGGCATGGAAGTTTTCGGGTTCCGATAATGGATTTTAGCCTAGCCTTGTCATTTCCAGATAGCCATGGTGTAATAAGATTGTTCTCGATTTTAAGCTTTGGGTTGCTGGAAGATTTTGGATCCGGGTGAGGTGGTCTCGGGAAAATTCCCAAAGGCATAGAAATCCCTAGACCGATAATGGTGGGATACACGGTAAAGCCTAAGGGTGGAAACGAGAAAATTCCTCAAGGTATTGGTGAAGAAATTCTAAGGCATCCAAGCTCGATTTGGTTTTGTGATCTAGACAATGGTTTGGGTGAGATCACGCTATGGTGAGGGTGGAGGTGGTTTAACCTTTGGATTCACTTGGTTGTATTTGGATTGGTTTATCCCATGAGATCCCACATTCATTCTTTGAATATGGAATGAGGGTGATTGGCTAAAAGAAATATTTGATTCAACCAATCTATGGTCGGGTGGAAGTGGAAGTTCCGAACCTAGTCGATATTTTCCTATTTTTAATAAAAGCTAAGTTTCTCTTGATTTTGATAAGGAAATGTGTTGGTTATAGTGTGGATTTAATGGTTACTCTCTTATCGTTATTTATCTGGACACGTGTTGGTTATAAGCATGGTTATATGAAATATCTTAGTCATATCTCTTTTCATGTTTTTACTTGTATATGAATGAATAATGAATGTAAGACCTAATTGGTGTTATGATAGATAATGTGAGAAGGAAATGACCCTTCTTGTTAAACCTAAAATAAGTTTTCAGCCCCTTATGTTTAGACTTGCATTCATGACCTGTAGGTTGTATATTCATCAAGTGTTTGAAAAAATGTTAGTCCTGGTTGGGGATTGTTAGGTCAAGTTGTGGTTTCAGTTTTTGGTTTACAAGCATTGTTTATATGTCATTTATCTACTCTGGAAGTTTCACTGAGTCATGGGCAGAAACCTGAGTCCTACCCTAAAAAATTAGCACATAATTCAAATTCATTGGCATAAAACTAAATAGAAAAGTCCATAGTCACATGGAGGCAGGCTTATGAGTGCGATTGAGAACCCATAGTCACATGGAGGCCTTGGAAAGGGAGCGAGTGGGGCTCTAGGTCAAGGAAAAAGTGAGTTGTCTCAGGGGTTGGAAGCCTTGAGGGGTTGGGTTTGCTATCACCCTAGTAATTTCTTAGGTCGTGGGATTTTGATTTATAGTTAAAGAAAACTAGGGGTAACCACAAACCTACTTTAGAAATTTAGGATCTAGCCTTCCTAAATTTCAGAGAGGGCTCTCTCTTTCTGATTTAACTTTGTTTTGAATTGATAGTTTAGGCTAGGTATGATAGGGCACTTGGTTTTTTTTTTGGAAAGTTTGGCAGGAAATAAGATTAATTGGAGACAAATTAAAGAGGGATCTACTAGTACATTGGGCTATGGAGTCAAGATGTAGCAAGCAAGACTGAAAGGCAAGGCCAAAAGGATGTTAATGTACTTAGGGCAAGGTAGATAACCCTCAGAGATTTGAATAGTTTGATTTGATGGGATGGCTTGCTTTCGGGATAAGGGGCAGTGAAGGATCCTTTGATCCAGAAAAAGGGGAAGGAGGCAGAGGTTAGACGGAACTAGGAGAAATTAAGAATTCCTAAGTCTGGAAATTAGCAGAAAACATTGAAATGATCAAGTAGTTAAGACATGGAGTTTTTACACTTATCCTGAAATAATATTCCTAATTAATCATTTGGATTGAACAACATATATGAAATTGAATGAAAATTCATAAGAGGAAACAATGACAGTAAGAAATCACTTTACTCATTAGCTTGTCGCATGAATCTTGAGTTATGAATTCAAGTTGGCTGTTGTCCAGAATGCTGCTATGAAATCAACACATGAGCCTCCAAAGTACCAGCAAAATTGTCTATAATAATCTCAACAACTTTATTCCACACTTAATACTTCAAAGAGTGAAGTATTTATACAAATGCTTATTACAAAATATCCTAAAGATATCTAGGAATAACTCTAGGAAAATAAAATATCTTAACACACTAAGAGGGCAACTGCTTAACAACTTAAGCAAGCTATCTTTTTGTATAGGAAAAATAGAACTAACATTACCTAATCAAAACAGTTTGTTTGGAAGATATTTGTTTGTAGATTTCTTGATTAATACTCTTTCACTTTATATCCTTTAACATTGCTTTTCTTCTTGATACTCTTTTACTCTGTTCATCTGTCACTTTACTGCTAGTAAAATGTAGAATTTACCATAGTAAAAACTAGCTGATTGTTTCTGCTCAGATACACTTTGACCCTGTTACTTTGAGCTGATACACTTTCAACTGCTATTTTTACCTCTTGACAACTGTAAGATGAAGTTTTCATTGTGGTAAAAAACTGTCCCTTCATTTCTCTGTTTTGCTTGAATTTTCCTTTTACTCTTTTACTGCTGTAAAGATTCATATTAGCAGCAAAAATCCCAAAATCAAATAAACTGTTGTTTATTATTTTCCTCTTAACTTCATTGTTTTACCTATACTTTTTCTATTGTTATGCTCCAATGTTGCTATAACAAATCTGTGAATTCCTGCCATTGTTGATCACTTGGTATTTTCATACTTTTCAACTTCCGGTAACTTTCATCAGCATCAATGTACTTTGAGAAATTTGGTTTGATAATGAAAATATGTTTAATTTCATTCTGTAGAAAAAATAAGTTTTCAAAGTACTCCAAGATAACTTTACCAGTTGGGGAACCTTGTGGCAGAGGCTTATTTATTTTCTCTTTGGCATGGGCCTTGATCTTCTTGTCATAATCTGTTTGAACCATTAACTTTTCATTAAAGCCGTGTATGTCTGGGAGGTCTGCTTGTCTCAATATTGAGTATTTAGCCAAAAAATTTGTTATTGAAAAATTCATAGCCTCACACTTTTCCTTCAAATTGTTCATCATATTCCTTTTATTTAGGACCTTTTTGATTTGAAGAATTGTTTCTGTCCTGTCTTGTATTTTAAATTCTTCAAGCTCATCTCTGTTCTTGCTGTTTAAAAATGTAATAAGATTCAAAGCTTGAGATGGTTTATTAGCCAATTCTTCCTTTGTTTTCTGAATTTCCACCTGTGCTACCTTAAGAAAATCTCTCTGCTCATATATGATTTGAATTGAAGGCCATTCTAGATGTATGCCTTGAATTATGTTTGTCCAAAGATAGTCCTTGATGAAGGACACCTATTCACTGAGATTTACTTGCTGCTGTAAGATCTTTACCTATTCTTCAAGTCTTTTTGCTCTTTGTTCATGTCCTTTTGATGTAATCAATGTATTCCTATTTGATGATTCAAGAGTTTGAATGGTCTTTTTCAAATTGATTATCTCATTGTTTTTTAGGGACATCTCCTCCATGGCTTTTATTATATCTGCCGCTTCACCTGTTTGATGTACCTGTGTGGTAGATGATTCTATGGCAGAAGTATCTATAGATTGCACTGACACTGTAATTGCTAGTGGCACTTTTGGGGCTAAATGTTCTGCCAATGTGGAAGGGACAGTTGTGCTAACTATAGGAATAACAGTGGGAGTAGATTGCACATCAAATTCTTTTTCTTTTATAAGGATGTGCATTTGATCTTCCATCTCTTTGACTTGGGCAGTCAGTTTTAGTATTAACTTGGCCATTTTATCTTTTTCAGTTTGTTCTTGGAGGATTTCCTTTGCTTGAGGATGTTCATTTTGGGGAAGTTTTAACTGTTTCCTCAAAGCAGTGATATCATCATTCTTTTGCTTTATTAAGGCCTGAGCCACCTATATGTTTGATGGATCTAATCCTATCTAAAGGACTAGATCTTCCAAGGACTTAATCCTTATTTATTTTTCTTGTAAAGAGGCTTTGTCTAGCCTCATCTGGTCCTGCATATTAAAAATGGTGTTTTGCAATTGAATAGTACTCTTGGTCTTATCCACTATTTTTGAATATAGCATTTCAGATGTATGTCTATGAAGATCAATTTGATCAAGCTCATGGATATTCTATGAATCAACTTCAAAGTCTGTTTTGCTGTAGTCTAAGACTTTCTTTGGATATGCAATCTTTGGCTAGAGGTAGGACATGATCATTTTATTAGTAGAATAATCAAATGTTGTTAACAATCTGTCCTTGTTACCTGGCTTTTCTTTGAGAAATTGAGAGTAAATTTCTCTCTTGATCTCCTCATTTTTATCCTTAATTTGTTTGTACCTTTGTTTGATATATGAATCTTTTTCATCCGATATTTTGGAGGAAGAGGGAATTTCAATATTGACCTATTTTTCAATCATTTGACTGTCCTGCTCTTGTGTTGCATCCCGTCCTTTCTGAATGTTTGTTAAAATTTCAGTCACAATTATTGTGGCATATTCTCTATCTAACTACTGATCATCTCTATCATTAACTTCAATAGCCTTTTCTTTTTCATCAGTGGTAATCTAAGCCCTTTTATTGTAAATTAGTTTGAATTTGTTATTAGAAATAGTTTTAGCTGAATATCCTTCATCATGTCTGGTTCTTTTGTTTGAAACTTCTGGTTGTTTGACAAATATTGTAGCTTGTGAATTCTCTGCCCTTTTCACTGTTTTTGTATCATCAGTAGGATCTATCAATGTGTTTTTCATCCATTCCATTTGATTGGCAAACCTTCCAATATGTGGTTTTGAGTCATGTATAAAAGGTTGAAGCTTACATTTTACCCTTATAGCACTGAGGTAACCCTGCGGATCATAATTCAATTTAAAACTCTCTTGAAACTGATACTATGATAATTGTTTAGATATTTCTTTCTCAGCCTCCCTATTGTTTACTATGAAAGGCCCAATTTGGCTCTTCAACTTAAACTGAATCTTTTTCTTTGATGCCATGAAGTTTATAGCATCTGCATTTAAAACTTGTCTCAAATATTCCAATGCAAAAACCTTGATGGTTAAAAATTTAGGTAACTTATATGGGGACAAATTTGTTCCAAATATTCTTAATTTTGTGTGTCTCTCATATAAGTACCAGTCTCCTACTTTGCATTTTTCAGACAGCTGTAATATTCTCTTCATTTCTTCACTCACTCTGGGCTGTTCAGACTTGTAAATCAAATTCATGCATGTCCTAATGAATAAGTCTGAAAATTGTTTATAACTGAATTCATTTCATTATTTTCTGAGCAAGGACGTCCAAAATATCACTGATAGAGGTTGGCCCTCTACATCCATCTTTTGCAAAGCAATGGGAAAATGCTCAGCTTGGAAAAATAGAAACAAATGGAATAGATAAGATGAATATTTGAACACTCCCTAAATAGGAAATTTGGCCAGTTGGTAATGTATGCTATTAGCAATGAATCTAGCGAAATCAAAGATCATGGCAGGAGGCTGCCCAGGGGATAATGTAGAAAGGAAACCAAGTATATATGCATGAATAAACTCATCATTAAAATATCCTAGAATGAAGGATAACATTGAGATCACTTGTCTAGAAGCTTCAAGAAAATCAAAAGTTGAGTATGGTGGATTTACCTTAGGGATTTCTACATATTCAGGCATGAAATTCTGAAATACTGATTTTTTTTAAGGAAAATCCAACTCTAAGTATAACTGGGTTAACTCTTCAATTGACAAGGGCACTACTCTAGGATCAAGCTTCAATTGAAGCATCTCATTTATGGATTTTTTTGTGTTGAAAAACATAATTTCTCTATCTTTGTTTACCATGGCTCTCTGATCAGGAACATAATGAATTTGACATAGTTTGACCAAGTCCTGGGTTGGATGAGTAACAGGAACTACATATTTGGGCAAATTGGATTCCCCAATAGGTACATCATCTTGATTTTTATTCAGAAACTTATCCTGACACCAGTTATGAATTTCAAGAAAATTGAATTCTACCATTGTATCAACAATCTTGTAATCTAAATCAGTTAAAGGAATGTTTTCTTTAGAGGAAACAGGTGGTTGGAGAGGTCTAACAACTTCAGTTGAATCAGTTGTTAAAGCAGGAGTTGGCTTGTTGATCTTTGATGATTCAGGCTTGGGAAGCTTGGCTATTACAGGTTTTGAGGCTTTGGGACCTCCAGTTTTGGGCGTAACCCGTTTTTTAGTCATTTTTGGGAATAAATAAGCAAGATTAAACTGTTTTCTTTATTTAATTTTGAAACAGAGGGTAATTGAGCAGATCTGGAACAATTTTGGGAGTCTGGGAATCTGAGCAAGGGTTTTAGGATAGAAAACACAGGTTTTCTGGGTGTAGAGGACTGAAAAAGGGATTCTTGGCTTTCTGTGCACCTTTAAATCTTTTGAACCATGGAAATTATATTTTAATGATCGGAAATTGAGAAATTGGCTAAAAAACTGAGTTTTAGGCAAATGGAAATTTCTGAGAAAAAATTGTGAGGGTTCGCCCTGTTTTTTCAAGGTTTGGGCACTTAGGACTGAAAATTATTTTCTCTGTAGCTTAATTTGTCTGATTTAATGGTTCAATTTGAGAATTTTGTTGGTCAAATTTAGGGAAATACTTGATTTACAGGTTTTTTGACAGTTGACAGGGTTTCTGGTGGCTTTGGCTTTATGCTGGATCCTTTGCCATAGCGGAAAAATTCAGATATTTCTCAGATGAAACAATAGTGGTAAGGTTGAGCTTTAGGGCTATAGACTGGTCAAAAGGGACTTAAATCTCTTTATATAGTCAAGGCAGGAGATTTTAACCAGGCAAGAATGAAAATAATGCATAAAACAATGTTTTATCAAAGTTTAACCTTTGAATATAAACCATTATATCTAGCATTAATGACAGGTCTATTCAAAAGGCGGGAGCGGATTTTTGAAAAACCACCAGTGGGTTTCGCGTTGCTCTTGGATGGTAAGTGGTTTACTGCATTTTGAATGCGATCGTATCATAATTTGACACGTTGCATCAGACAGTATTAAAAAACAACTTTTGTCGCACGATTTTGATCAAACATCGAGCGATCATTTTTGGAGTGCGATAATGAACATGCACTGTTAGATTTGCTTGGATGATGCGAACGGTCAGGATCTTTCAAAGAGTTCGGTGAAGAATGGGTGGGGCCTGGGCAACTTTATGCAATGGCGCGATGATAGATATAAAACCTTTGTATTAAATAATAACCAAAGTTTAATAATGGAAAGGTTTGATATATGTGCGGAGGTAATGGTAAAATAGGCGTATACCTATGTATAGTCCAAAGGGGTTAATCGAGAAATTTATATATATGGTAAATGGTGTGTGGGGTGGGTTAATAAGGGGTTAACCTTGGGTTTAGATATGAATAAAGGGAGGCTAGTATAAGACCATGGTTAAGCTGTGAGGGAGGCAAATGTAGTTTGCGAAGACATGAGATATTTAAAATATTATTATATAGTTAATTAAACCAAATAGGCTTAATAACTATAGTGGGGTGGGATATTTTCATAGCGCTAGTTTAGCCAAAGGGGGTTTATTTTGGGCGTTTATTTAAAACATGTGGGATAATAAACTTTGGCTAAAGATTTAAAATAGTGGGTTTTTAGGGGATATTTAGTTAAAGGGGAATTATATAAATATGAGAAGGTTATTTTATAGGGAATTAATAAATAATAAATTAATATGACAAAGGGGAAAATGAATACTCAAAATACACAATTATAACTAAGGAAAGTGAAAATCAAAGAAAAGCTTTTATTATCATAATTTTATCACTTTAACTCAGGATATAATGTCCTTTTGAGGGTTTTTATGCTTTATGAGATGTAGGCAGTTAATCAAATGGGGCTTTATCTATCATTAAGTAAAAATGGAGTCTTTACTTATGAAATTGCATGGTGATGAATGCATGAATGGCAGATGATGTAAATTTTGGGATTAACATAGAAATTTAACATTTTCAACTAGCCAGTCATTGAGCCTTGGGTTCGGTCCCAACAGAAGTCGGAGAAATGCTCTGAGCCTCTTTCACTGAAAGTTTTAGAATGTCAAATAGCTATAGGGAAGGGGAAATTAGTTATTGTAGTCTAGTGAAAGATATTTACAATGATTTTCCCACCTTCTTCTACTTACCCAATCTTTAATCTAACATTTTTTCTTCCATTTGTGCAGGTGCATTTGAGCTAGCAACCTTGAACATTTTATTCTTTTGAAAGCAGTAAAAACTATCTAATTCTACCTTATTTCATCCAAGGACCCAGATTAAACTGTTGGGTTCCTTTTTAATCTATATCTATCTACTGAATTGTTAGGATTAAACTGTCTAACAACTCTGTATTCTCTATCTAAAACAAGTAAATTGAAATATGACAAGTCAAGATTAAACAGTTCAACTAATCATGGATTGTGGCATTTATTGACACTCTGCCATAATCAACTACAAAAAGTAAAAAGTAGTGGCATTCAGACTTGCACACTTTCATGTTTTATTCATCCTTTTCCTTTTGGGGTGTATTATTTTTTCTAAGTCCTTTGATTTTTCTTTTAGAAATTTTTACCCTCTTTTTTATTTTTATTTTATTTTTACAAAATATGGGAAAACAACTTGCAGAAGGAAAAGTATGTACATATTTACAAGATTATCAAAAATCAATTCCAAATTATGAATCCTATATTTATAGGACACTAACAGTGGCTTCACATGGGGATGCCATTTCCTGGTGAAATGTCAAGAACTCTAAGATCAATAGCCTTGAATTTTTAACCTTGATGATCCTATAACTGTCTTCTGATTTCTGCAACAACTCATACTTATGATATTTTACTCTTCAGAGCTTAGGGCCTTCACTTCGGGCTTCAACTTTTGAAATGAAAACATCCAATCCAATCTACTCACTTGCAATGAATATTTACAATGATGTAAAAAAAGAATCAATCTGGAACTAGATATTAGTTAAATCAGAAGAATAGTAGTGTTTAAGCATCCTACCATTCATTGGTCCTTCTGGAATGTCCGTTCCATCCAAATTTCTGTTAAAAAATTCATTGTTACCCCTGTACCCATAAATTTCATAAGGTCCCTTCCATAAAAAGTCAAATTTTCCATGTTTTCCCTTTTCCTCTTTCCTGGAATCCCACTTTAACACTTTATATCCTACGTAAAAATCATCCTCCTTACTCATTTTGTAAAAAATATTCTTGATCTTATCATGAATTACTTGAGATTTTTCATATACTTCTTCACTTGTCTGCTGTAAATGAATGGTTTGATTTATTCTCCGTTGAATATCATTAATCTCAAATTGTGATTCCTGAATAATCTTCATTACTAGAAATCCCAATGATGAAGGAAAAAATGCATCCATTCCATAAACTAGCTGGTAAGGTGAAGAACCAATTGACTTCTTGGAGGTAAGTCTATTTGCCCATAGGGCATAGATCAAATTTTTGTTCCAACTCTTTTTGTTTTCTTGAAGTAATTTTTTGATGATGTTTACCAGGATTTTATTAGAGGATTCTGCTAAGACATTACCTTGAGGGTAATAAGCAGTAGAGTGGCCTAGGGTAATGTGATACTTGTGGCAAAAGGAAATCATTTTCTTGGATTTAAATGTAGCTGCATTATCAGTAATAATTTTGTGTGGGCATCCAAACCTAGATAAAATATTGTTTTCAATGAAAGAGATTATGACTGAGTCCGTGGCTTGCCTAGTAGGAATGGCTTCTATCCACTTGGTAAAATAATCTGTGGCAGTCAAAATCCATTTATGCTGTCCGGAAGATGGGGGATTAATTTCTCCAATGAAGTCTAAACCCCATTGTTGAAAAGACATCTCAGTAGAAATAGGTTTTAGGGGCAAGGGTAACAATTTATTTTTCCCTTCAAAAATCTGACATTGGTGACAAGAGGTAACATATTTTTTGACATCAGCAAAAAATGTTGGCCAGTAGAAACCATCTCTAAGAATTTTATCTGCAATACTCTTCCAGTATAAGTGGCCTCCACAGTCACCTACATGAAATTCCTCAAGAATCTTGTCAGCTTCTGATTTCAGTAAACAATTCAGTAAAATCCCACTTTGTTCTTTCCAATAAATCATTTTATCTAGAATGCAATATCTCATTGCTTTAAGTTTGACAAATCTAGCTTTAGTTCTAGTTAAACCAGGAGTAGCTTGTAAATGTGTGAGTACAAAGATAACATCAAAGTACCATGGTGAGTCTAGAAAGGCTTCACTGATCAATGGAGTCGCCATCTCTTCTTGGTCATCAATTTGTGCAATGAAATTTATATCTAAGGCATTATAGTTGGATTCAACGATTAATTTGGATAGCCCTTGTCCTTTTATGAGCTTAGTTGGTTTGATTTCGATATCATACTCAAGGATAGTGGCAATCCACTTTCCTCTTCTACCATCTGGTCCATCCTGTGTAAGAATATCTTTGACTACATAATTGGGAACATAGGCAATAATGTGGGAGTAAAGAATTTACACTCTGAAATCTTTTATGGCTTTAACCAAGGCTAAAGCTTGTTTCTCCATGATATTGTATCTCAAAGGTGCATCTCTAAGTGTTTTACTGAAAAACGATATAGGCTGTTCAAAACCTTAGTCATTTTTCTGCAAAAGAACTGCAACTATGGTATGTTTAGAGGCAAATGAAAATATAATAAAATACTTTTTGAAATATGGGCTAATTAAGACTGGTGTTTTGGTTAAAGCATGTTTTATAGATTCAAAATATTGTTTTGCTTCAACTTTCCATTTTAATACCGAGTCTTTTTTCAGCATGTTATTAAGTTCTTTTATGATTTCATCTAGATTAGAAATAAATCTTCTTAAAAAATTTATTTTGCCTAAAAATGCTTGTAACTCTTTGATGTTCCTAGGTGGGTGAATGTTTAGTATGGCTTCAATTCTTGCTGGATCTATCCTAATACCTTCCTTGGAAATTATGTGTCCTAATAATTTACCTTCTTCAAGTCCAAAAAGACTCTTTTTTGGATTTAAGGATATGCCATATTTCCTACATTTAATGAATACCTGTCTCAAGTGATCCAAATGTTCATTATCAGATTTAGAAAACACAGTAATATCATCTAAGTAAATAACCAAAAAGTCATGGATTTATTTAGCAAAGGATATATCCATAGCCCTTTGAAAGACAGCTCCAACATTCATTAATCCAAAAGGCATTTTCACATACATGAAAGTGCCCCAAGGAGTAGTAAAGGCTGTCTTGGGTTGGTCTTCTTTTTGAACAAGTATCTGGTTATAACCTGAAAAACCATCCAATAAAGAAATTCTTGAAGATCCAACTACTCTCTGCAATATGTGATCCATCTTTGGCAAAGGGTAATTATCTTTCAAAAAATCTACACATAATCTTATTTCTCCAGTTTTCTTCCTAGTAGGTACTAAGTCAGAAACCCAATCAGAATATCTGATTGGTGCAATTATTTGGGCATCATACATTCTTTTGACTTCTTTCTCTATCAAAGGTAACAAGATAGGATTAATCCTTCTTAATTTTTGTCTAAAAGGCTTCTGGTCATCTTTTACAAGAATCTTATGTTGAATTATATTTGTGTCATAAGCCTTTAAATCTTCATAACTCCATGCAAATACATCTTGATATTCTTTCAACAGATCAATGTATTTGAATTTTTGTTCTTGTGGTAAAGATTTAGACAACTTTATCATTTTAGGATGTAATTCTGTTCCTATATTGTACTCCTCAATATCAGATTTGACTGGTTCCATTTTAGGCTTCTTGGGAACATCATTAGAATCAAACAAGTCTTCTAAAGGAGTTAAACCTTTAGGTAAAAGATTATCTTTCAATTCTAGCATGTCTATTTCTTCTTCAATTATTTCCTCTATGTCTAATTTTTCTAAGTTATCTATATTTGATTGAGTAAATACAGGTGGCTTTTTATATCTATGTACATCTACACTATTTATTTCACAGTTAAAATTGTCATCTACATTACATTCTGAATCTAAACTATCATCAGTGTCTATCTTACAGTTTTGGAATTCTTCCTTGCTGTTCAAAAAATTGAAAATCTGTTCATCTTCAGAGAAAATCTGCCAGTATTTAACATTGTCTGGAACAATGGGTCTGTATTTTACTTCAACAATATATCTATGTGTTGGTTGAAAAGGTAAATTACATGTGCTAGCAAAATTTGCTAGGAAATGTGCTTGCAAATTTTGATTTCTGGGAATAATAGCAAACTTACACTAGTAAATCATCAACCAAGTCAGTTGCTGCATCTCTATATTTGGCTAATCTAGGATTTTGAATAGAATATTCAACGTTTATTTGCTTAATGACTAATTCTGAATCACCCATGATTAAAATTATTTTACCTCCTAAGTTTCTAATGATTTGGAGGCCTAAGATCAATGCTTCATACTCTTCCATGTTGTTGGTGCATTTAAAGTTGAGTCTAAAGGCATGTCCTTCCGAATGACTGGTTTCCATGTTGGTGATCCATACTCTAGCTCCTGTCCCTGTCTTGTTCACTGAGCCATCAAAATATAAGTGCCAATGGGCTTGATGACCAATATTATCATTGTTTGGTTCAGGTTTTCTGTTAATCAATTCAGTTTGGATATCATCATTATCAGAGTTGCATAAAATGAAAGAGTCAAGGTCAGTTGGGGTTGAATAGATGGGATAATTTATGGACCTTTCTGCATTACTGACCATGTATTTCATTAATGTTTCTCTATATAATTTTTTGGGCTGTCCAGATACCGTGATAGTAGAAAAACTCATGTCTAGTTGTAGAGATCCCTGCAACTTAGCTCCCCATGAGCGAGAAAGAAGCATACCATATTTTGGTGGGATGGTAGCTACTAAAATATCCATGATCATACTTTTACCTGGGTATTGAACTAAATTGACACACTAATCTTTTATTAATCCAATGCACTTAACTTTAGAGTAATCAAATGAGAACAAGTATTTATATGGCTTAGTTATTTCTAGATTCAGAGTTTCCAAATAGATTTTGGCATTAAGTTGTGGGAAGCTCTCGAGTCTAAAAATTCATTGTGTAATATTTGATCGTGAATAGTAAGACTAATGTAAAAAGGAAGGATTGCTCCATCAGCATGTGTACCATTTACATCAGGGCCAAAAATTAATTCAGGCTAATCATGATTTAGATTAATTGAATCCTCACCATCATTCATGTTTAAAGTTTCATTGATTGTTGACTTATAAAAGTCATTCTTTACCAATTCTGTTAAAGGAATTGGTATTTTTAACTTGGATATTTCAGCTTCAATTTTGAATGCTGGTTGAGATTTACTAATCTGCAGAAGTTCATCTTTTGTGATTGTTAACTAAGTGGGTTTTTCTTGAGGTTCAACAGTTTTACCTTTAGCTTGAGTTTTTCTTTTATCTTCTATTTGAGTTTCTTGATTTCTGCTGTCTTTGATTATTTTTTCATGAACAGTTTGAGTGGCAGCAGGGGCTTTGTCAGATTCGGAATTTTCAGCAGAAGATTTAGGATTTGATGATTTAGAGTCAGCTGGATTCTTCTTTGGATCAGGAACTGTTGTTTTTTTTGAATTAGTGGCCTTTGTAGTATTAGCCTTTTGGGCATCTTTGGAGGATTGAGCCACCTCATCAGTGATATCAATAATCTTTGGACTAGATTGTTTCTTAGGACTGGGTGGGTTTGAATTTTTCTTGTTTTCTCTTGGAAGAATTTGCATTTTTTTTTTGTTTTAGGAACCTCTACATTCTTTTTGTTTTGATTTTGTTGAGTTGGAGCATTGTTTTTTATAGAAGGCTCATTTTTTTTCTTGCTCCTAAGGTTATACTGGCTGTGAATTTCATTGATTGCGAAGTCATAACCTTGCTTATAGTCAAAGGATTCACTAGATTCTACCTTGAACTGTTGAAGATCAAAGAGTTCTTGATCCTCCTGAGTGAGAAAAATTGTATTGTTTTCATCTATGCCCATCACTATGTTGATATCTTCCTCATCCTCAACATTGTTTTGAGAACTTTTAGCATAGTTCTCTTGAAAAGGGGGCATAATGTTTTGATTAGGAGAAGGTTCTTTACCTTTTCCAGGATTGTTGTTTTTTCTATAGTTGGGATTTCTGATTTGGGGTTGGTTATCCCATTGCGGTTTTTTCTCAATGTTGTCTAATCTATCAACTACTCTTTCTAAAGTTTTAGCAAAAATATCAAATTTACGATCTAAGTTTGAACTATCTTCTTTGATTGTGACTCTCCTTTCATTCCTAAGTCTGGATTTTTTGGCTAGGATATTAATTTCTACACCAACATCATCTAGTTGCATTTGTTCTATTGTTTCAACATTTCTTTCTCTTAATTGGTATGCCATATCTGGATCAAACCCATCAGGAAATTTAAGAAGTACTGAATAGGGGGTGGGTTTAAGATCAACAGGGATGGCATTATAAACACTGTTATATCTGGTGCAGTAATCTTGAACAGACTCATTAGGAGCTCTTTTTAAAGAATCAAACTCAGATAAAATTTGCAGGGGATTCTTTTTCTTTTCCCATTTATTTATGAGTACTTTATGAAATGCAGCTAAATCTGCTATACTACCAACACCTAAATTTCTAAACCATGTTTTTACTTCTCCAGTTAAACTTTGAGAAAACAACCTCATTCGAACATCAGATTCATCTATCTCATAAATTTTACAAAAATCAGTCATTCTGGTGACATGTTGTTATGTAGTATATTGTGAAATTTTTTCAAATAATGGGATATCCTTTTGGTAATTTTGGGGCATATCATGGAGATTTTGGGGTAAAAATAGAGGGGCATATCTTGCAGCCATGATTTGAAATTTTCCTGAACTAGGAGGTATAACAGTGACTATAGGAGCAGTGCTGGATATGACAGCTGATGTATTGGAAGCTATATTTGAAGAACTTGGAAAAGATGTTGATATATATATGGAACTGGATGGAAAAAATGTTGTGCTTATAAAACTAGTGGATGCAATGGACTAAGTGAATGATGGAAATACTATCCTACGCTGCAAAGGAAACTTAGAAATAAATGGTTCTGTGGATGTACTTGCAGTAGCTTAAGGATATGATGAAAATATAATCCTAGGCTGCAAAGGAAACTTGGGACTAAAATGTTCTATGGGTGAACTGACAGTAGAGTCTAAAAATGAAGTGGTAGCATACAGAGTTGAATTTGCTGCTGGAAAGATTGTTGTGTGTAATTGAGAAATTGGAGGCTTAAAGTGAGATAAAAATTGAGCTAATTTAACAGCTTCATCAACATCTTTAATCCGTGTAACATTAACTCTTTCTACTGGACTTTGTATTTCAGTTTTGTCTGATTTTATTGATGCTGAAATAATTTTCTATTTCTCATTCACAAAAGAAGTAAAAACAAGATCTATGACAGTTTCCTTTAAATCAGTTTTAGATTTATTTCTAAATAATGAATTTTCAAACTTGAAATCAAAATAAATATCAAATAATCTCACTAATTCTTTAGGTAAGGAATTAGCTTTTCTCAAGGGCGCTTCAGCTTCTAAATTAACAATTTGTTTTTTCTTTTTATTTTTTCCAATCTGTTCTGGGTTATCTACTATTACTGCAGGCTTATGATCCGGGTTAGACCTGGTATATTAGGTTTTCCTACAATCCAGAATGTCTATTTATGAAATACCCACAACCTTTAAAGTTAATCTTAAAGTAGAAAAGATATATTTAAAAATCTTCCTCCAAGATTAAATTTAAAACTGGAGAGTGGTTAGTTCCCCAGTGGAGTCGCTAGTATGTTATCACCCTAGTAATTTATTAGGTCGTGGGATTTTGACTTATAGTTAAAGAAAATTAGGGGTAACCACAAATCTACTTTGGAAATTTAGGATCTAGCCTTCCTAAATTTCAGAGAGGGCTCTCTCTTTCAGATTTAACTTTGTTTTGAATTGATATTTTAGGCTAGGTATGATAGGGCACTTGGTTTTTTGTTTGGAAAGTTTGGTGGGAAATAAGATTACTTGGAGACAAATTAAAGAGGGATCTACTAGTCCATTGGGCTATGGAGTCAAGATGTGGCAAGCAAGACTGAAAGGCAAGGCCAAAAGGATGCTAATGTACTCAGGGCAAGGTAGATAACCCTCAGAGATTTGAGTAGTTTTATTTGATGGGATGGCTTGCTTTCGAGATAAAGGGCAGTGAAGGATCCTTTGAATCGGAAAAAGGGGAAGGAAGAAGAGGTCAGATGGGACTAGAAGAAATTAAGAATTTCTAAGTTCGGAAATCAACAGAAAACATTGAAATGATCAAGTAGTTAAGACAAGGAGTTTTTACACTTATCCTGAAATAATATTCCTAATTAATCATTTGGATTGAACAAAATATATGAAATTGAATGAAACTTCAGAAGAGAAAACAATGACAGTAAGAAATCACTTTACTCATTAGCTTATCGCATGAATCCCGAGTTATGAAGTCCAGTTGGCTGTTGTCCAGAATGCTGCTATGAAATCAACACATGAGCCTCCAAAGTACCAGCAAAATCATCTATAATAATCTCAGCAAATTTATTCCACACTTAATACTTCAAAGAGTGAAATATTTATACAAATTCTTATTAAAAAATATCCTAGAGATATCTAGGAATAACTCTAGGAAAATAAAATATCTTAACACACTAAGAGGGCAGCTGCTTAACAACTTAAGCAAGCTATCTTTTTTTCTAGGAAAAATAAAACTAACATTATCTAATCAAAACAGTTTGTTGACTAGGTGTACATGCTTTCTGGCATATTTGGAAGATATTTGGTTGTAGATTGCTTGATTGATACTCTTTCACTTTATATCCTTTAACACTGCTTTTCTTCTTGATACTCTTTTACTCTGTTCATCTGTCACTTTACTGCTAGTAAAATGTAGAATTTACCATAGTAAAAACTAGCTGATTGTTTCTGCTCAGATACACTTTGACCTTGTTACTTTGATCTGATACAATTTCAATTGCTATTTTTACCTCTTGACAGCTGTAAGATGAAGTTTTCATTGTGGTAAAAAACTATCCCATCATTTCTCTATTTTTCTTGAATTTTCCTTTTACTCTTTTACTTCTGCAAAGATTCATATCAGCAGTAAAAATCCCAAAATCAAATAAAATGTTTTTTGTTCTTTTCCTCTTAGCTTCACTATTTTACATATACTTTTTTTGCTGTTCTGCTCCAATGTTGCTATAACAAATCAGTGAATTCCTTCCATTGCTGATCACTTGGTATTTTCATACTTTTCAACTTCCGGTAACTTTCATCAGCATCAGTGTACTTTGAGAAATTTGGTTTGATAATGAAAATATGTTTAATTTCATTCTGTAGAAAAAATAAGTTTTCAAAGTACTCCAAGATAACTTTACCAGTTGGGGAACCTTGTGGTAGAGGCTTATTTATTTTCTCTTTGGCATGGGCCCTGATCTTCTTGTCATAATTTGTTTGAACCACTAAATTTTCATTAAAGCCATGAATGTCTGGGAGGCCTGCTTGTATCAATATTGAGTATTTAGCCAAAAACTTTGTTATTGAAAAATTCATAGCCTCACAGTGTTCCTTCAAAATTTTCATCATATTCCTTTTATTTAGGACCTTTTTTATTTGAAGAATTGTTTCTGCCCTGTCTTTTATTTTAAATTATTCAAGCTCCTCTCTATTCTTGCTGTTTAAAAATGTAATAAGATTCAAAGCTTGAGATGGTTTATTAGCCAGTTCTTCCTTTGTTTTCTGAATTTCCACCTGTGCTGCCTTAAGTGAATCTCTCTGTTCATATATGATTTGAATTGAAGGCCATTTTAGATGTATGCCTTGAATTATGTTTGTCCAAAGATAGTTCTTGATGAATGACACATGTTCACTGAGATTTACTTGTTGCTGTAAGATCTTTACCTGTTCTTCAAGTCTTTTTTCTCTTTGTTCATGTCCTTTTGATGTAATCAATGTATTCCTATTTTTTGATTCAAGAGTTTGAATGATATTTTTCAAATTGATTATCTCATTGTTTTTTAGGGACATCTCCTCCATGGCTTTTACTATATCTGCTGCTTCATCTGTTTGATGTACCTGTGTGGTAGATGATTCTGTGATAGAAGTATCTATAGATTGCACTGACACTGCAGTTGCCAATGGCACTTTTGGGGCTAAATGTTCTACCAATTTGGAAGGGACAACTGTGCTAACTATAGGAATAATAGTGGGAGTAGATTGCACATCAGCTTCTTTTACTGCTTCTTTTTCTTTTATAAGTATGTCCATCTGATCTTCCATCTCTTTGACTTGGGCAGTCAGTTTTAGTATTAACTTGGCCATTTTATCTTTTTCAATTTTTTCTTGGAGGATTTCCTTTGCTTGAGGATGTTCATTCTGCGGAAGTTTTAACTATTTCCTTAAAGAAGTGATATCATCATTCTTTTGCTTTATTAAGGCCTGAGCCACCTATATGTTTGATGGATCTACTCCTATCTGAAGGACTAGATCTTCCAAGGACTTAATCCTTATTTATTTTTCCTGTAAAGAGGCTTTGTCTAGCCTCATCTGGTCCTGCATATTAAAAATGGTGTTTTGCAATTGAATAGTACTCCTGGTCTTATCGACTATTTTTAAATATAACATTTTAGATGTATGCCTATGAAGATAAATTTGATCAAGCTCATGGATACTCTCTGAATCAACTTCAAAGTCTGTTTTGCTGTAGTCTGAGATTGTCTTTGGATCTGCAACCTTTGGCTAGAGGTAGGACATGATCATTTTATTAGTAGAATAATCAAATGCTATTAACAATCTGTCCTTGTTACCTGGCTTTTCTTCGAGAAATTGAGAGTAAATTTCTCTCTTGATCTTCTCATTTTTCTCCTTAATTTGTTTGTACCTTTGTTTGATATCTGAATCTTTTTCATCTGCTATTTTGGAGGAAGAGGGAATTTCAATATTGATATGTTTTTCAATCATTTGACTGTCCTGCTCTTGTGTTGCATCATGTCCTTTCTGAATGTCTGTTAAAATTTCAGTAACAATTACTGTGGCATCTTCTTTATCTATCTGCTGATCATCTGTATCATTAACTTCAATATATTTTTCTTTTTCATAAGTGGTAATCTTAGCCCTTTTATTGTAAATCAGTTTTAATTTGTTATCAGAAATAGTTTCAACTGAATATCCTTCATCATCTCTGGTTCTTTTGTTTGAAACTTCTGATTGTTTGACAAATATTATAGCCTGTGAATTCTCTACCCTTTTCATTGTTTCTATATCATCAGTAGGATCTATCAATGAGTTTTGCATCCATTCCATTTGATTGGAAAACCTTTCAATATGTGGTTTTGAGTCATGTATAAAAGGTTGAAGCTTACATTTTACCCTTATAACACTGAGGTAACCCTGGGGATCATAATTCCATTTAAAACTCTCTTGAAACTGATACTTTGATAATTGTCTAGATATTTCTTTCTCAGCCTCCCTATTGTTTATTATGAAATGGCCAATATGGCTCTTCAACTTAAATTGAGTATTTTTCTTTGATGCCATGAAGTTTATTGCATCTACATTTAAAACTTGTCTCAAATATTCCAATGCAAAAACCCTAATGGTTAAAAATTTAGGTAACTTATATGGGGACAAATTTGTTCCAAATATTCTTAATTCTGCGTGTCTCTGATATAAGTACCAGTCTCGTACTATGCATTTTTCAGACAGCTGTAATATTCTCTTCATTTCTTCACTCACTCTGGGCTGTTCAGACTTGTAAATCAAATTCATGCATGTCTTGATGAATAAGTCTGAAAAATATTTATAACTGAATTCATTTCCTTCTTTTCTGAGCAAGGATGTCCAAAATATCACTGATAGAGGTTGGCCCTCTACATCCATATTTTGCAAAGCAATGGGAAAATGCTCAGCTTGGAAAAGTAGAAACAAATGGAATAGATAAGATGAATATTTGAACACTCCCTCAGTAGGCAATTTGGCCAGTTGGTAATGTATGCTATCAGCAATGAATCTAGCGAAATCAAAGATCATGGTAGGAGGCTGCTTAGGGGATAATGTAGAAAGGAAACCAAGTATAGATGCATCAGTAAACTCATCATTAAAATATCCTAGAATGAAGGATAACATTGAGATCACTTGTCTAGAAGCTTCAGGAAAATCAGAAGTTGAATGTGGTGGATTTACCTTAGGGATTTCTACATATTCAGGCATGAAATTATGAAATATTGAAATTTTTTTAGGAAAATCCAACTCTAAGTATAACTGGGTTAACTCTTCAATTGACAAGGGCACTACTCTGGGATCAAGCTTCAACTGAAGCATCTCATTTATGGATTCTTCTGTGATGAAAAATAGAATTTCTCTATCTTTGTTTACCATGGCTCTCTGATTAGGAACATAATGAATTTGACACAGTCTGACCAAGTCCTGGGTTGTATGAGTAACAGGAACTACATATTTGGGCAAATTGGATTCCCAAATAGGTACGTCATCTTGATTTTTATTTAGAAACTTATCCTGACAACAGTTATGAATTTCAAGCAAATTGAATTCTACCACTGTATCAGCAGTCTTGTAATCTAAATCAGTTAAAGGAATGTTTTCTTTAGAGGAAACAGGTGGTTGGAGAGGTCTAACAACTTCAATTGAATCAGCTGTTAAAGCAGGGGTTGGCTTGTTGATCTTTGATGATTCAGGCTTGGGAAGCTTGGCCGTTACAGGTTTTGAGGCTTTGGGACCTCTAGTTTTGGGCGTAACCTGTTTTTTAGTCATTTTTGGGAATAACTAAGAAAGATTAAATTGTTTTCTTTAGTTAATTTTGAAACAAAGGGTAATTGAGTAGATCTGGAACAATTTTGGGCGTCTGGGAATCTAAGCAAGGGTTTTAGGATAGAAAACACAGGTTTTCTGGGTGTAGAGGATTGAAAAAGGGATTCTTGGCTTTCTGTGCACCTTTAAATCTTTTGAACTGTGGAAATTATCTTTTAATGATCGAAAATTGAGAAATTGGCTAAAAAACTGAGTTTTAGGAAAATGGCAATTTCTGAGAAAAAATTGCGAGGGTTCACCTTGTTTTTTCAAGGTTTGGGCACTTAGGATTGGCAATTATTTTCTCTGTAGCTTAATTGGTTTGATTTAATGGTTCAATTTGAGAAATTTGCTAGTCAAATTTAGGGAAATACCTGATTTATAGGTGTTTTGACAGTCCACAAGGTTTCTGGTGGCTTTGGCTTTATGCTGGATCCTTTGCCATAGCGGAAAAATTCAGAGATTTCTCAAATGAAACAATAGTGGTAAGGTTGAGCTTCAGGGCTATAGACTGGTCAACAGGGACTTGAATCTCTTTATACAATCGGGGTGAGAGCTTTTAACCTGGCGAGAATGAAAATAATGCATAAAACAATGTTTTATCAAAGTTTAACCTTTGAATATAAAGCATTATATCTAGCATTAATGACAGGTCTATTCAAAATGCGGGAGCGGATTTGTGAAAAACCACCAATGGGTTTCGCGTTGCTCTTGTATGGTAAGTGGTTTACTGCATTTCGAATGTGATCTTATTAGAATTTGACATGTCGCATCGGGCGGTATTCAAAAACAACTTTTATCGCACGATTTTGATCAAACATCGAGTGATCATTTTTGGAGCGCGGTAATGAACATGCACCATTAGATTTGCTTGAATGATGTGAACGATCAGGATCTTTCAAAGAGTTGCAGTGAAGAATGGGTGGGGCTTGGGCGGCTTTATGCAATGGCGTGGTGATAGATATAAAACCTTTGTATTAAATAATAACCAAAGTTTAATAACGGAAAGGTTTGATATATGTGCGGAGGTAATGGTAAAATAGACGTATACCTGTGTATATTCCAAAGGGGTTTATCTGGAAATTTATATATAGAAAGTGAGTTTATATATATGGTAAATGGTGCGTGGGGCGGGTTAATAAGGGGTTAACCTTGGGTTTAGATATGAATAAAGGGAGGCTAGTATAAGACCATGGTTAAGCTGTGAGGGAGGCAAATGTAGTTTGCGAAGACGTGAGATATTTACAATATTATTATATAGTTAATTAAACCAAATAGGCTTAATAACTATAGGGGGGGCAGGATATTTACATAGCGCTAGTTTAGCCATAGGGGGTTTATTTTGGACATTTATTTAAAACATGTGGGATAATAAACTTTGGCTAAAGATTTAAAATAGTGGGTTTTTAGTGGATATTTAGTTAAAGGGGAATTATATAAATATGAGAAGGTTATTTTATAGGGAATTAATAAATAATAAATTAATATGACAAAGGGGAAAATGAATACTCAAAATACACAATTATAACTAAGGAAAGTGAAAATCAAAGAAAAGCTTTTATTATCATAATTTTATCACTTTAACTTAGGATATAATGTCCTTTTGAGGGTTTTTATGCTTTATGAGATGTAGGCAGTTAATCAAATGGGGCTTTATCTATCATTAAGTAAAAATGGAGTCTTTACTTATGAAATTTCATGGTGATGAATGCATGAATGGCAGATGATGTAAATTTTGGGATTAACATAGAAATTTAACATTTTCAACTAGCCAGTCATTGAGCCTTGGGTCCGGTCCCAACAGAAGTTAGAGAAATGCTCTGAGCTTCTTTGACTGAAAGTTTTAGAATTTAAAATAGCTATAGGGAAGGGGAAATTAGTTATTGTAGCCTGGTGAAATATATTTACAATGATTTTCCCACCTTCGTCTAGTTACCCAATCTTTAATCTAACATTTTTTCTTCCATTTGTGCAAGTGCATTTGAGCTAGCAACCTTGAACATTTTATTCTTTTGAAAGCAGTAAAAACTATCTAATTCTACCTTATTTCATCCAAGTACCCAGATTAAACTGTTGGGTTCCTTTTTACTCTATATATATCTACTGAATTGTCAGGATTAAGCTGTTTGACAACTCTTTACTCTCTATCTAAAACAAGTAAATTGAAACATGACAAGTCAAGATTAAATAGTTCAACTCATCATGGATTATGGAATTTATTGACACTCTGCCATAATCAACTGCAAAAAGTAAAAAGTAGTGGCATTTAGACTTGCACACTTTCATGTTTTATTCATCTTTTTCCTTTTGAGGTGTATTATTTTTTCTAAGTCCTTTGATTTTTCTTTTAGGACTTTTTACCCTCTTTTTGATTTTCTATTTTTTATTTTTCTTTTATTTTTACAAAATATGGGAAAACAACTTGCAGAAGGAAGAATATGTACATATTTACAAGAATATCAAAAGTAAATTCCAAATTATGAATCCTATATTTATAGGACACTAACAGTGTTACTCCTGGAGGTCATGTGGCACTTGAGGGAAGTCTGTAAGGTCTTAAGTTGTCGACTCCATCCCTCAATGTCACCTAGGAGTTTGAGTCTTATCATAGTGACCCTTAGCTCATGTTTACCTCAGGCAAGCCGGTGAGAGTGGGTAAATGTGGGAGGAGGAATTACAATTTCCAACTTGTATGACATAAAAAAAAGTTAGTCTTGGGATTAGAATAGTTCTTAAATTCCATGAATTGGAACACCATAGTGTGATAATCCTATGGCATGTTATTTACAAGGAGACAATGAATATGCAAGCTTGTTACAATGCTTCCTCTTTTCCAACACCTTAAAAAACTTCTTGTCAAATCAACATATTAGTGATGATTTGCATGGAAGGAAGTGATTATACTTCCATGCTTGATTTGAGTCCAATCATGGAGAGAAGGTATTATAATCAAGTTATGCTTCTCCAAAATATAACAACCAACTTACAACTAAACTTTTGGCTAATATAAGACAAAATTCCCAAAATCATTTTAACGTCAATAAGAAAATTGAGTGCTCTTAGTGTTTATGCAATGACGAGAATAAAAAAAGAGGTTTTTATCTTGTGAAATTAAAAATATTTGCAATTTCAAAAAAAATTGGAGGCTAGGGCCTGAGAAATATGGAGTTGATCGCTTTAGCCCTTGTTGCAAAAAATGGACAGTGGATTCTTTTTGAAAACTACCTATGGAGCTCAATCATGAGGTTAAAATACCTAAAGGATATGTTGGTGGAGGTATGGTTAAGACAAAAATCAAAATAGACTAGGGGTGGGTCAATGATTTGGATAAATGTGGTATGAGGGATACATTTTATGGAAAAATGGATCACATGGGAAATTGGTGATGGTAGTAATGCATTAATTATATGAGATCTAGGGATTGGGAGTGACAGTAGGCACAAACTATCTATAGATTTGGGTTCTAAATTCTCATGGTGCTTATTGTATTGTGGATGTGGCTAGAGATGATCCCACAAATGTTGATAATCAAGTGAGGGATTTTGCTCAATATTTAAAAAACCCGCTAGTTTTGATAGGTGAATGGAATCATTTTGTGATGATTATGGGGAAAGAAGGTATTTTTTAAAATAAGGATGAAGAGGATAGTCTTTCTTGGTCTTGAAATAAGAAATATGGAGTTATTTCAACGAAGTAGGGATAAAATGCTTTGATTCAAAAAAATATGACATGTGAATCAAAATGGTGGTTTAATTTAGTTTGGAAATGTCAAGGACCTTTGAAATATCTTCTTTTTTTATGGATTCTCCTTGAAAGGAAAATTCTCACATGGGATGTTTTAGCAAAAAAGGATGGGAAGGTCCTATATTCTATGTTTTGTGTTATCAGAATAATGAATCTATTGAACTTTTATATTTTTTTCCCCTTCTGTGAATATAGTTTGGAATGGGGTTTTGTCAATCCTAAAAATAAAAATTTGGTAGTTTGGGAACTCTATTAAATAAAGTATGTGGCTTTGGGATCAGAGGTTTAGTTTGTACTCTTTTAAATTTATCTCGGTGTTTGTGATGTGGGGCATTTGGTTAACAAGAAATAGAGTTCTCTTTCAGAATGATGTTGTATGCTCAACAATAATTGCACATAATCATGGAGTTTCTTTTTTGGAACAGGTCAAGCCCTTGAATTCAAAGAAGACATGAATTATAATGGAGTTGGTGCTATATAAAAGAAATTTATGGGGTTTCTTTGATGGTGCATATCAAAGGGAGAATTGTGGGGCTGGTATTGTCATTCTATTCCCTTAGAATGTGGTCCTAAAATGTAAGTTGGGCATTGGAAACGGTACAATTTTTTTGTTGAGTTGATTTCTCTCTGGTGTGCTTTGTGGAAGTAGGTGAAGGTTTTTAAACTGGTTGGTGAATCCAAAATAATAGTGGATTGGTTCAATGGAAATATGGATCTTAGAAGCCTTCAGTTGGAATCATGGAGAATGAATATCCCACAATTACTGTAGAAAATATAAGAATGAGATTCAATCGATATTATAATGTACTGAAACAAGATACTAAATCCTTCTACAATTTGCGTAAATAAAATTTGATCGCACAATCACATAACAAGAAAGAGAAAGAAATGATCAATCACACAACACAATATGTATATGGGGAAAGCACATTGCCTAAAACCCAATTATCTGTATATTTCATAAAGTCTAGATCATGAAACAATACAATTCTTTCTCACACTAAGAAACCTTTGCACTCTCCTAACTATCTCACTCTGATCTAGCTCAGATCCAACTTGCAATCTAAGAAAAATCAGTCAAGTATTTAACATTTTACTTGCCTCTTTCTTATGCATTCTTGGGATAATTGAACCCCAATTAATTATGAAAATCCCAAATAATGATTGCGCTATCCTTTCAAGCCTTCCCGATGACCTCATGCACTATATGTATAATTTTCTAATGGTACATCTGCTAGTTATATTCCCTTTAGTCTCAAACTCAATTGGGCCTTCCTCAAAACTGAAATGCAACAACTATTTAGAGTGAATTCTCAATTAAATGTTTGATCACTACTTGTGAATTAAATACGATTTAATTCAATGGACCTCTCACTAGCTCATCCATTAGTTCGAACTAGTTAAATTTATTTAACTCAATTAATTGCGTTAACTAATTACAACTCAAAAATAACTGTAACTAGACCCCTTAAAAATATGAAAATCATATACATGCCTCCCCTTTGACCTTTAACTCAAATTTATTAAGCTAACTAAATCTTCTTGACTCAGTCAACTAATACAAGTTTCCATGAGATGAAATTACAATTTTTCCTCCAATTTAATTAAGGGAAAATTAAATGAGAAGCCTCATATGGTGCCATTTGTAGATGCCATTTTCTGGATTCCATTTTGTAGAAATTTAATACAAAATACATGTATGTCCTAGATTCTCCTGATCTAAAAATATGCTACTGTTAAATATATAATCTCTTCTAGTAATCTTTACGGAAATTTAAAACACAATCGCCAATAAAAATATCATGAAGAAATATCAATCACACATAACACAAATAATTTACTCGGGGAAAGCATATAGCTAAAAACCTCACTATCTTCTACTATGTATTATATCATGGATCATGAAACAATTACATACAAAGCTTTAATCCAAGAGCTCTCAGTACATGAGATAATTGTTTCACACTGTCATACAAAAATTGGCAAGTTCCTTAGCCAATTTACTGTCTCCAGACAACCTGCCTCCATTGCGCAATCCCTGATGGTAAATGACCCCTGAATGAATGATTCTTTCGGACCTACCTTGACTGCGCAATAATCGTAGGCACATTGAATGTGTGTGTGGTTGCATGTGTGCAGCCGGATAATGTCACAATTGATAGTTTACTTCCCTTTCACCTAGAACTCAACTGGGTCTCCACTGGATCTGACATGCATGCAAATAATAATAGTAAAAACATCAGTTGCATGTGATATCACTACATGTGAATTAATTAATATTTAATTCACTTGATCTCTCACTAGTGTATTTTTAGTTACAACTAGCACAATTGACTTTAACTCACTTAACTGAGTTAAACTGATTTACAACTTGCACAATTCATGCACCACTGCACTTCCAACTCTGTTACAACTAGAATCACTCTGTTACAACTCAAGTCACTCTACATGTCCCACCAACCAACCTCTTAACTCAAAATTCCCTTAGCTAATTGATTTTCCACTTTAGTTAACTATTTCCAAGTGCTACTTGAGAATAGATTATTGTTTATTGTCCAACTAATATTAAGGGATAATAATAGTCGAGATGCATCTATAAATAGACATGAAATCTATAAATATAACTTGCACATACATCTGTAAATAGACATGCATCTATAAATAGAATTTTCTCATGCATCTATATATATAAATCCACCTAAAAATAGCCTGTGTGGGCCCCACCTAGTGTAGGTGCTTAATTTTCACTAGGATCAAGGATGTTGTTTCTCGATGCCAATTTCACTGTTTATTGTTGCAAACTTCAACAATCCCTCTCAACAAGGATGGAATGTCCTTGCATGCGAAATGCACCTCCATGCATGCGACATGAAACCCTTGCATGCAACTCCATACATGCGACATGAAACCCTTGCATGCGACATGCAACTCCATGCATGCGCCATACAACTCCATGCATGCGACATGCAACCTTTGCATGCAACACTTATCTAGTGTTTCACGCACATGCAACCTTTGCATGTAACACTTACAAAATTGAATAGCCTATAAACAACTGAATTAGTATAATGCATATTTCATCAAAGTCCTTTGACTTCTGCTAGCTACTGCACATTTCTTCAGGAACCACTGCGTTGCTGACACCTGTATCCATGCACTTTGCACTTGCTTCCAAATATGATCTGCGCTCCAGTATCCAACACTATCAATTTGATTTCATGTCCTTACGACATCTGACTGCATCAATCCAAATGATCCTACTACTGCTGCTCTGTGGGCTCCTCATAGCCAGGTTTGATTCATGAGATCCACACCCTCTCAATGAATCCTGCCCAAAATTTCTTCTTGGGATTATTCATGCATGTCACCCCACCTCTCACTTGGTGGTATAGCTACATGCACTCCCTCTACCCATCTAGCTCGAAATTTCTCTACAAGAGTGGTTGCTCCCACTCCACGATCCTCATCTTGTGGCTGCTCCACTTCCTGAGGTTCACTCTTACCTGCATGCAAATCCAACTCCCTATCAAAGGTCAATTGCATGGCTTTCTCACACTTCCCCATGGTTGGAAGCTCTGTAGAAATCACATCTACATCAAGTCTATAAAGATTCTTCACACGAATCCCTATCTTCTTGACTTTCTTTGTGGCTTTATGCCAAAGGAAGGCTTTTCCTTCACTAAAGACCACATCATAGAATTTATCTTCCAACATTGCAACCGAAACTAATTTTTTTGTTAAGCCTGATACATGCATTACATATTTTAAAAATAAGGGTTTACCTGACTTCCTTTGGAAAGAAATAGTACCAATCCGGATGGCGCTATACCTTTTGTCATCACCCATTTCAAAATGCATTTGGAGGTCCTTATCCTCCAAGCTACTGAAAATTTCTCTATCTCCCATGATGTGGAAAGATGCAACACTATCCAAGTAGCACATAGAACTCATTGCACTTGAAACCATGCATGAAATAAGTGATAATTCAAGCACAAATTGTGAGTCAAGGGCCTCACCAGCTGCAGCTCTAACATCCATTTTGTTCTTCTTCTTTTGTGGACAATTTGCGGCAATATGTCCATGCTCGTGACAGTGAAAACACTTCACTCTGGACATGTTGTGCTCCTTTCCATATTCACCAGCCTCATGTTTAGAATGGAATTTCTTCCCCTTCCCCTTCTTCACCTTGGCAGCCAAAGCCCAATCCTCTTCACCATCATGCTTTGATGAAGATCCATCTCTTGTGTTCTGCCTAAACTCCTCTTGCACTAGATCCGACCATAGTCGTTCCCATTCCAAAAATTTTTCTTGTTCGTTTATAGAGTCTTCATAACTGTGCCAACTCTTAGGAAGTCCCAAGAGAGCCAAGCTCACCAAATCATCATTAGCAACAGTTATTCCTACACTCCCAAGTTCATCTTGACATTGGAAAAATTTTGTTAAGTATACTAGAATAGTGTCGTTCTTTTCCATCTTGATCTTCTCGAGTTTATCTTTGAGCGCCAATTTCCTATGGTCACTGCTGCTTTGGAAAATATCCGTCAAAGGCTTCCACATAGAATATGGTGTGGATTTCCCATGGAGGCTTGAGACAATGTGGTCTCGTACCCCCTCTAATAGGATCCTCCTCACCCTTTCCACTTTCTTGCCATTATCTTCGAGGAAATATCAAACTACATTACTTGGAAGGACAAGATGGAGGCGATACTCAAAGACAATGGCTTGAAGGAATTCATTGAAAATGATGTTCCTAATCCAGATGCTGCAAATCTTGATGCATGGCAAAAGAAAGTGGCAAAGGCGAGGAGGATCATGTTAGAGGGAGTACGAGACCACATTGTCTCAAGCCTCCATGGGAAAGCCACACCATATGCTATGTGGAAGGCTTTGACGGATCTATTCCAAAGAAGCAGCAACCATAGGAAATTGGTGCTCAAAGATAAGCTTAGAAAGATGAAGATGGAAAAGGGCAACACCATTCCAAGGTATCTCACAAAGTTTGTCCAATGTCGAGATGAATTGGGGAGTGTGGGAATAGTAGTCGTTGATGATGATTTGGTCAGTTTGGCTCTCTTGGGACTTCCTAAGAGATAGCATAGTTATGAAGACTCTGTCAATGGACCGGAAAATTGCCAGATTGGGAACGACTGTGGTTAGATATGGTGCAGGAGGAGTTTAGGCGGAACACCAGAGATGGATCTTCCTCAAAGCATGATGATGAAGAGGATTGTGATTTGGCTGCCAAGGCAAAGAAAGGGAAGGGGAATAAATTCCATTCTAAATCTGAGTCTAACGGCAAGAAGCAGGACATGTCTAAGGTGAAGTGTTTTCACTGTCACAAACATGGGCATTTTGCTACTAACTGTCCACAAAAGAAGAAGAACAAGAAGGTTGTTGGAGCTGCATCTGGTGAGGCCCTTGCCTCACAATTTGAGCTTAAATTCTCCTTTATTGCATGCATGATGTCAAGTGCATTGGGAATAGTGTGGTATTTGGATAATGGTGCTTCCTTTCACATGGCGGGAGATAAGGAAAATTTCAGTGACTTGGAGGGGAAATATCTCTAGATGCATATTGAGATGGGAAACGATGGATCGTACAGTGCCACTGAGGTTGGTACCATTGCCTTTCAAAGGGATTCAGGTAAACCATTTCAATTAAAACATGTTATTCATGTACCAGGTCTGAAGAAAAATTTGGGCTTAGTCGCAATGTTCGAGGACAGAGGTTGTGATGTTGTTTTTAGTGATGGAAAAGCTTTCCTACGACATAAAACAATGGGTCAAGCCAAGAGGATAGGGATTTGAGTTAATAATCTCTATAAGCTAGAGGTATATGGCTGCGTTACCATGATGGGCAAGGAAGAAATAGTGGTGAGCCGGGATGAGGGTGAATTATGGCACAGGCGATTGGGCCATCTTCATCATGGAGCCTTGAAATTAATGCAAACAATATCTATTGGAATTCCAATGGGAAAACTTGCTCAGTTAGATCAGTGCAAGGGTTGCACCATGGGGAAGTATGTAAAGTCCAACTTTCATGAGAAGGAGAAACGTGCTTCGGGGATCCTTGAGAGAGTTCACACAGATGTGTGTGGACCATTCTCGGTTGCTTCAACAGCAAAACATAAGTACTATGTAATATTTGTTGATGAATTTTCTCGTAAATATTGGATCTTCTTCATGCAGAAGAAAGATCAAACATTCTCTAAGTTCTGTGAGTTTAAGAAATTGGTGGAGAAAGAGTCGGGGAAGCAAGTGAAGGCTCTTAGGAGTGGTGGAGAATACATCTCTAATGAATTCAAGAACTTCTGTAGCAAAGAAGGAATTCGAAGAGAACTCATAGCACCTCGTAACCCTCAACAGAATGGGGTCGCGGAGAGGAAGAACAGAACGATCATGGGTGCAACACGAGTGATGTTGCATGATCAGGGTCTACCAATGCATTTGTCGGAAAAAGCATGCAACACTGTGGTTTATGTGCAGAACCGTTATCCTCATATAGTACTTGGCATGAGTACACCTGAAGAGGTTTTCCCTGGTAAGAAACCAGATGTTTCACACTTTAAGATTTTTGGCTCATTTGTTTATGTGCATGTGACCAAGGACGCTGGGAAGAAGCTGGAGCCAACTGCTTAAGTTGGGATTTTTGTGGGCTACACAAAAACACCCCATAATTATCGTGTGTATTTTCCAAACAATAGAATGACTTTTGTTCGACGGGATATAAAATTTTGATGAGGGGAAAGCGATGCGGTTGTTGCTTGATAGGGAGCTGGACTTGTATGCGGAGGAGGAACTGTTGGTTCCCAAAGATGAGTCTCTATATGTGGACCAACCAAAGGAGGAGGTTGATATTCTGATGAAGGCGCTCACCAGGAGCAAATTCGAATACCATAGAGATAGGTTCGGGGTGAAGGATAATCCCTTTCTTGTTGAGAGGGAGTGTTGAGATTCAACATGAAGATCCTAGTGAAAATTAAGCACCTACACTAGGATGGGGCCTCAGGCTATTTTTAGGTGTATTCCTATTTATAGATGTAAGTGCATAATCTATTTATAGAATGCATGTCTATATTTATTATCCCTTAATATAGATGGACAATAAACTATAATCTATTCTCAATGAGTACTTGGAAATAATTAACTGAAGTGGAAAATCAGTTAGCTAAGTGAATTTCGAGTTGAGTGGTTGGATGGTGGGACATGCAGGTTGACTTGAGTTGTAACTGATTGATTCGAGTTGTAACAGAGTTGGAAGTGCAAGTTGTAAAGTAGTTTAACTTTGTTAAGTGAGTTAAACTCAGTTGTGCTAGTTGTAACTGAAGATACACTAGTGAGAGATCAAGTGAATTAATTATTAAACTCAGTTGTGCTAGTTGTAACTGAAGATACACTAGTGAGAGATCAAGTGAATTAATTATTAATTAATTCACAATCAGTGGTCTCACATGCAACTAAATATTTACTATTATTAAATGTATGTATGTCATATCCAGTGGAGACCCAGTTGAGTTCTAGGTGAAAGAGAAGTTGACTATCAATTGTGACATTATCTGGTTGCACACATGCAACCACACACACATTGTATGTGCCCATGAGGATTTCACAATCAGGGCATGCAAGATTGCATTCATTCAAGGATTTCTATCAGCAGGGATTGTGCAGTGGAGGTAGGTTGTCTGGAGACAATAAATTTGTATGATAGTGTGAGACAACTAGCTCATGTACTGAGAGCTCTTGTGATTGGAGTTTTGTATGTAATTGTTTCATGATCCATGATATAATATACAATAGAAGATATTGGGATTTTTAGCTATAAGCTTTCCCTGGGAAATTATCTGTGTTGTGTGTGATTGATCTTTCTTCATGATATTGTAATTGGCAATTGTGTTCTTAATTCCGCAAAGATTTGTAGAAGTGATTCAATATTTAAATTTAGCATATTGTTAGATTAGGTGAATCCAAGATATACATGCATATTGTATAATTTATACATGGTATCAGAGCACAAGAAATTGCAGAAGTGAAGAAGGAGCTGAGTTTGTTGGTGGATAGAATTTGAATTTGAAGAAAGAATTTCTTAGTGCTATAGCTGATTCAAAATCGAAATGGATTTCAATGGCTTCAGGTTAGAGTATGCACTTGAGGAAATATCGAACTACATTACTTGGAAGGACAAGATGGAGGCGGTACTCGAAGACAATGGCTTGAAGGAATTCATTGAAAATGATGTTCCTAATCCAGATGCTGCAAATCTTGATGCATGGCAAAAGAAAGTGGCAAAGGCGAGGAGGATCATGTTGGAGGGAGTACGAGACCACATTGTCTCAAGCCTCCATGGGAAAGCCACACCATATGCTATGTGGAAGGCTTTGACGGATCTATTCCAAAGAAGCAGCAACCATATGAAATTGGTACTCAAAGATAAGCTTAGAAAGATGAATATGGAAAAGGGCAACACCATTCCAAGGTATCTCACAAAGTTTGTCCAATGTCGGGATGAATTGGGGAGTGTGGGAATAATAGTCATTGATGATGATTTGGTTAGTTTGGCTCTCTTGGGACTTCCTAAGAGATAGCATAGTTATGAAGACTCTGTCAATGGACCAGAAAATTTCCAGATTGGGAACGACTGTGGTTAGATCTGGTGCAGGAGGAGTTTAGGCGGAACACCAGAGATGGATCTTCCTCAAAGCATGATGATGAAGAGGATTTTGATTTGGCTACCAAGGCAAAGAAAGGGAAGGGGAATAAATTCCATTCTAAATATGAGTCTAAACGAAAGAAGCAGGACATGTCTAAGGTGAAGTGTTTTCATTGTCACGAACATGGGCATTTTGCTACTAACTGTCCACAAAATAAGAAGAACAAGAAGGCTGTTGGAGCTGCATCTGGTGAGGCCCTTGCCTCACAATTTGAGCTTAACTTCTCCTTTATTGCATGCATTATGTCAAGTGCTTTGGGAACAATGTGGTATTTGGATAGTGGCGCTTCCTTTCACATGGCGGGAGATAAGGAAATTTTCAGTGACTTGGAGGAGAAATATCTCTAGATGCATATTGAGATGGGAAACGATGGATGGTACAGTGCCACTGAGGTTGGTACCATTTCCTTTCAGAGGAAGTCAGGTAAACCATTTCAATTAAAACATGTTATTCATGTACCAGGTCTGAAGAAAAATTTGGGTTTAGTTGCAATGTTCGAGGACAGAGGCTGTGACGTTGTTTTTAGTGATGGAAAAGATTTCCTACGACATAAAAAAATGGGTCAAGCCAAGAGGATAGGGATTTGAGTTAAGAATATCTATAATCTAGAGGTATATGGCTATGTTGCCATGACTGGAAAGGCAAAAAAAGTGGTGAGTCGGGATGAGGGCGAATTATGGCACAGGTGATTGGGCCATCTTCATCATGGAGCCTTGAAAGTCATGCAAAAAATATCTATTGGACTTCCAATGGGAACACTTGTTTGGTTAGATCAGTGAAAGGGTTGCACCATGGGGAAGTATGTAAAGTCCACCTTTCATGAGAAGGAGAACCGTGCTTCAGGGATCCTTGAGAGAGTTCACACAGACATGCGTGGACCATTCTCGGTTGCTTCAATAACAAAACATAAGTACTATGTAATATTTGTTGATGAATTTTCTCGTAAATATTGGATCTTCTTCATGTAGAAGAAAGATCAAACATTCTCTAATTTCTGTGAGTTTAAGGCATTGGTGGAGAAAGAGTCGGGGAAGCAAGTGAAGGCTCTTAGGAGTGATAATGGTGGAGAATAAATCTCTAACGAATTCAATAACTTCTGTAGCAAAGAAGGAATTTGAAGAGAACTCATAGCGCCTCATAAACCACAACAGAATGGGGTCGCGGAGAGGAAGAACATAACAATCATGGGTGCAACATGAGCAATGTTGCATGATCAGGGTCTACCAATGCATTTGTGGGTGAAAGCATGCAACACTATGGTTTATGTGCAGAACTGTTATCCTCATAGATTACTTGGCATGAGTACACCTGAAGAGGCTTTCACTGGTAAGAAACCAGATGTTTCACACTTTAATATTTTTGGCTCATCTATTTGTGTGCATGTGACCAAGGATGCCAGACAGAAGCTGGAGCCGACTACTGAAGTTTGGATTTTTGTGGGGTACACAGAAACACCCCATAATTATCGTGTGTATTTTCCAAACAATAGAATGACTATTGTTCGACAGGATATAAAATTTGATGAGCGGAAAGCCATGCGGTTTTCGCTTGATAGGGAGCTGGACTTGTATGCGGAGGAGGAACCGCTAGTTCCCAAAGATGAGTCTCTAGATGTGGAACAAAAAAAGGAGGAGGTAGATATTCTGATGAAGGCGCTCACCAGGATCAAATTTGAATACCATAGAGACAGGTTCGGGGTGAAGGATAATCCCTTTCTTGTTGAGAGGGAGTGTTGAGATTCAACACGAAGATCCTAGTGAAAATTAAGCACCTACACTAGGATGGGGCCTCGGGCTATTTTTAGGTGTATTCATATTTATAGATATACGTGCATAATCTATTTATATAATGCATGTCTATTTATAGATGCATGTCTATATTTATTATCCCTTAATATAGATGGACAATAAACTATAATCTATTCTCAATGAGTACTTGTAAATAATTAACTGAAGTGGAAAATCAGTTAGCTAAGTGAATTTTGAGTTGAGTGGTTGGTTGGTGGGACATGCAGGTTGAATTGAGTTGTAACAGAGTTGGAAGTGCAAGTGGTCCATACCTGTGTACGTATCTGTTTGGTGCAAGTAAATGGTTGATGCCTTCCTATTTGTGCACGTATCAAAGTAAAGCAGCCGGTATCGGGTTCACCTATGACTTACGAGATTCGGGTTCATTCAACCTTTTTTCTATTTCCAAAGTCCGCTCCCGTCTTCATGCCCTTACAGTCTCCTCATAACTAGGTATTGTTTAGTTGATGTCTTAGTGGCATCTGCACCCACGTCTGGACCAGTCTGACTATTAGTCCCTCTACGTACATGTATTCCATTATATATGTCTCTGTTAAGTCTCCCTATTCTCTGCGGTGCTTTCTTAAAGCCAAAGGAACCAAGCATTGGAACTCTTTACCCACCCACCCCAATCCCCCGGCGGAGCCAGCTCTGTTTCTATGCCTACGTAGGTATACAGACTAGATATAGATCTTAGGGTAGCTTAAGACATGGTAGATTAGATGTAGACATGATCATGTACTCACATAGCATAAAGGTATCAAACTGTAAGTAGCGATGCCAAGCAAGTTACTATAGGAGGTTCATCTAGAATTTCTCATGCATTTCATATCCTATTACATCATTGTAGAGGAAAGGTAATAAGTTTGAATGGATAGAGGAGTGTGCATCCAATTTTGAGTAGTTGAAACAGTTGTTGACAAATGCTCCAATGTTAAAGATTGCAGATCTAGATAAAGAGTTCATAATATGTACAAATTATTTCAAGGGAGGGCTTGGTGGAGTCCTTATGCAGGAGGGATAGGTGATATGCTATGAGACCAGGAAATTTAATTGGCACGAGCAAAAATATTGACTCATGATCTTGAGTTGGAAGCTATTATTCATGCTTTGAAGATGTGGAGACATTAACTTCTTGACATGAGGTTTGCGTTGATGAGAGATCATAGTGGGTTAATATATCTATTTGAATAACCGAATTTGAATGCCAGGCAAGCTAGATGGTTGGCTACCCTTAGTGAATTTGACTTCAGGGTCAGGTACATTAAGGGAAATGAGAAGATGGTTGCAGATTCTCTTAGCAGGAAAGTACAGTTGAACCATGTTGCAATAGTGAGATCATATGGGACAGATTTACAGGATCAGATCTTACAAGAAAGACAACATGATGAAAGGTACATGGAGCTTATGCACAGGTTACAACAGGGTAAATGCGATCAGGATGTGGAATAAATTCTCACTGCAGATGACTTGGCGAGGTTTAGGGACATGATCTATGTGTTAGATGACAGTGAACTCAAGAAGCTTGTCTTGATGGAGTTTCATGTAAAACCATATTCAGGTAACCCAGGATATCAGAAGACACTGATAGTAGTAAATAAGTTCTAATATTGGCCTTATATAAATAAGGAAGTGGCAGAGTTCATGGCTAGATGTTTGGACTGTCAGCAGGTCAAAGCAGAGTGTAAGCATCCACGTGGGTTGCTTCATCCTATTTCGATTTTGGAATGGAAATGGGAGTTCATTTCCATGGATTTTATTATAGGTATTCTGAGGACATGGAGACTGCATGATTCTATCATGGTTATGGTAGACAAGTTGAGAAAGGTAAATCACTTCATTCCAGTGAAGACTACTTATTAAAATAGTGAGGTAACATAGGTCTTCATCATGGAGATCGTGATGTTGCATGGTTTTTCGAAGAAGATTGTGTCAAACAAGGATGCTAAGTTCACTTCCAAGTTTTGGAAGGAGTTGTTTGCAACATTGGGGACAAATTTTGCCTTCAATTAAACTTATCATCCACAAACATGTGGACAGACAAAGAGGGTCAAAAATATACTAGATGATATTCTAAGGATGTATGTCATGCATCAACAAAGGAAATGGGAGGAGTACCTTCCATTGGTTGAGTTTTCATACAACAACGATTATCAGGAGTCATTGAGGATGAGTCTATTTGAGGCACCATATGGGAGGATTTGTAACAATCCCATAAACTAGAGTGATCCAGTGAACATGGTACTTATTGGACCAGACATGTTGGAAGGCACGGAACAAGAAATTCAGCCCATAAAGAAGAATCTAAAGGTAACACAAGACAAGCAAAAAATTCATGCATACCAACACATGGAATTTAAGGAGATTTGGGTTGGGGAGCATGTGTATTTTTGCATGAAGGCCAAGAAGAGCTCCTTGGGGATCAGATCATGTGCCAAGTTGGCACCATGGTTTTGTAGGCCTTTTGAGATCCTTGAGAGGATTGGACTAGTTGCCTAGTACAGACTTGCACTGCCTCCGACACTGAAAGTCCATGATGTTTTTCATGTTTCATTGCTTAAAATATATGTAATGGATGTTGATCATTGTTAGGATTTACCGGCAGAAAGAATAAACATTTTACTGAGAGAATAATTAAACACAAACATGAAAGAACCCAGCAACAAAATACATAAACATAAACACAATGTTTAACCGGGAAAACCCCAAATCCGGGGAAAAACCCATCCTAATGAAATTTCATTAGCATTGGCCAAAACCCTGGCCAATCCAGCCAAGTGAGCCTTCACCGCTCACCTCCAGGCCATACATTACAATGAAGTCTTTCCAGCCCTTTTATAGGCTCCATCACATGCAATACCATGGGTCAAAACCATGGGTACACAAAACCATGTGCCCCAAAACCACCACTGTTTACCCTAGTCCACATTGACTCTACCCCAAGTCATGTTTACCTAACAATTCCCCCCTTAAACTTGACTTGGGGCTTCTTGACTAAATCTAGCCAAACCTGCTAAGTGAGACAACCCCGCTCACTCTAGCTCTTCCCCCCTCAAATTTTTACCCAGGGTAATTGTTAATTTGGCATCCCCCCTATCACCTAGGTCTAACCCATACTTTACCAGTGATTACCCAGGGGTACGCATGCCATACCAGGTCTTACAGCAGTATGCCCATTTACATGTAATAAAATTAACTCCATTATAATATATATATATATTTTTGTTTCATTGTTGCTGCCTTATACATATGAAATCAATGTCTATATAAAAAGAATCCATCTACCGGATTACATGGGTTACCAGCCTCTGTAACCGCCAGTCCTCTAGGAATTCTCTTCATATACATGGTTCATCAATTAATTTAATTCACTTGCAAATATCCTCTCTCATTTTCTACATGATGTCCTCTCCAAAAGAGGACATCATAGTTTTACATAAATCTGCCCTCTACACTTTCGCTGGTCCATTCTAATTTTCTACTTGGTTGCTTGGTGAAGCTCCTCTTCTCCACCCTCGACCACAATTTTGACATGGCCCTCACGAAAATGCAACTCTATTTTCACATCTTGGGATAAGGACCATAAATAATTTGTCCAATTTGTGAATCTGATTTACCATGTCCTGGGGAAATTTAACAATCTTGCGCTCTCTGACATTCCAACGACCTATATCCTGATTGTATACTTGGAAACAATCCCCATGAGCAGTATCATTCCGGATACCCAGATCGAATCCAACCATGAGACCCTCCTTCAAAAATCGAATACTCTGCAACAGCCCTACTCATATCCATTCCAAGCTGCTTCCGCAGCTTCAGAATCAAATTATCATCTGAATCGTAGGTAGCAATGCCCGCTCCCGCAAGAGTGTCATAGTGATCAAAGGTCCCATCCAAAGTTCTCAGCGCTGATCATACTTCCTGTCATCCTTATTAATCTGCTCGGCATCTCATACTTGTCAAACCGACTTCTCCATGTGTTCTCATGGCACACAAAATTGCAAGCCGTTCGATCTCTTTCCCGGCTCTATTCCTTGATTCCTTGAAAGCGTCTGCGAAACATCTGTAGCATCCAAGCTAGGATTAATAGCCATTTTCTCTGCAGGATCGGTAGTGGTGGCCTCTATGTCGCCCAACACCAACGAGGCTACCTTGTGCTACCACCACTGCACGACTGCATTATTTCAGACTTGTGCATCCTTTGAGTCTTATCAACTCTACTTTTCTCACATCCGGTTCCTGGATTACCATCGCTATGTTTTGTGGCTTCTCCAGACATGCTCCGCCTCTTTTCCAGCGATGCCACGAATTTTTTTTTTTTCATACTGATATGACAACAGTGAGTTCATCCCTATGACTGCGCCAGTCCACAAAAAAATACCTTCACGTTATACTTCACTTTACCCAGAACTACCACGTACAGCGCCATAGCCACTATTAACCATCGACGCTATCACAGGCTCCATGGTTTGCGCTACGTCCTCGATGGCCTTCTCAGCTCTCACGAATCATGCGCTGCAACCATCTCTCCTTTGCCAACACCGCCTCATCATAGCCCTCCACATGCCGTATTCCTCATCGTGCTTTTTGTATGTGGCCACTCCATATAAATATTGGATTCCAGATTTACATTTAAAAGTAGATCCATAGTTCATCATGGCGTTCAGGGCTCTCAGTGATCACAGGGTCTTCCTAAGCCATACAACGACAGCATCCACCTTGACATCTTCCATGTCAGGCATATCGCTCTCCATGATCTGCGATTAGATCTCTTTATCCACCAAGCCATAAAAAACCCTTGGCTACAAAAGCGTCCCTCTGAAGCCAAATATGGCTCTGATACCACTTGTTAGGATTTACCGGCAGAAAGAATAAACATTTTACTGAGAGAATAATTAAACAAAAACATGAAAGAACCCAACAACAAAACACATAAACATAAACACAATGTTTAACCGGGAAAACCCCAAATCCGGGGAAAAACCCATCCTAATGAAATTTCATTAGCATTGGCCAAAACCCTTGCCAATCCGGCCAAGTGAGCCTTCACCACTCACCTCCAGGACTGCCTTACAATGAAGTCTTCCCAACCCTTTTATAGGCTCCATTACATGCAATACCATTGGCCAAAACCATGGGTGCACAAAACCATGTGCCCCAAAACCACTACTATTTACCCTGGTCAACATTGACTCTACCCCGAGTCATGTTTACCTAACAATCATGTTATTGATTGGTCTGTATTGTAGGTGGAGCAAGAAGGAGAATTCAAATTGGAACCCAAATGCATATTGCAGCAGAAATATCTCGTGCTTCAGAACAGAGCACTCGAGAAGTTTAAAGTGCAATGTAAGCACTTTGGGCCCGATGAAGCTACATGGGAGATGGCTGATCGGATGCAAGTTATGTATCATTTATTGTTTGATGGTGAAAGCAAATGATTCTTGGTATTTGTACACATTTATTTATGTTTGTTATTGTAAATAATGCAATGAGCTATGTTATAAAGCTCCAATAAGTGGTATGGTTGTCATGTTGTCATGTTTTACATGATGGTTTTGCTTTTAAGCAGGATGTTATTGTAAATATTGCAATGAGTTGGGTTATAAATCTCCATAGTAAGTATGTTTTTCCTTCAATGTTTTTGTTGGGTATAGGTGTGGTTTAACATTGAGGACAATGTTCCCCTAAGGGGGAGGGTTCTATAACAACCCCAAGTTAAAAGTTCATGTAATAAAATTTAATAAAGGTAAAATAAGACCACAGGCAAGGGACACTTATTCCAAGCTGAATGTTCATAAAAATATCCTAGTGGGCATCAGTTGTTGTGTTTATGGCTAAGGGAAATTGGTAAAGGAAATGAATAAGGATTTGGAAAGGAAAAAAGGTATTTTTGGCATACTATTTATGAAAATAATAAAATTAGGAGAAAAGGAAGGTGAAAGGTCATAGGCTACATGTGAGGAGGAAAATGAAGGAAAATAATGAAAAATTGAAGAAATTAGAAGCATCGTCAATAAAAATAACTTAGAGCATCAATTGGTAGCCTTTTGTTAGTTTAGTATTAGAATTTGTCTCAGAGAGAAGATGAACACCAAGAGGGGAAAAGAAGCAAGCAAGCACAGAAGGAAAAGAAAAGGAAAGGAAAGGAAAGAAAAGAAGGGCAAGGAAAGCAAAGGAAGGCAAGGATCAAATAACTTTAGCAAGAATACTTGCAGGTAATAGGTTGCATGTATGATTTTCTAGCTAGTTTTGACATGAATGGTATGTTAATGTTCGTATTTTTTTCTTTTGCTATCATTGGCATGGATGTTTTCAGCTTTTGACAATGGATTTTAGCCTAGCCTTGTCATTTCCGAATAGCCATGGCGTAATAAGATTGCTCTCGAGTTTAAGCTTTTGATTGTCGGAAGATTTTGGATCTGGGTGTGGTGGTCTCAGGAAAATTCCCAAAGGCATAGAAATCCCTTGATTGATAATGGTGGGATACACGGTAAAGCCTAAGGGTGGAAACAAGAAAATTCCTCAAGGTATTGGTGAAGAAATTCTAAGGCATCCAAGCTCGATTTGGTTTTTCAATCTAGACACCGGTTTGGGTGAGATCACGCTATGGATAGGGTGGAGGTGGTTTAAACTTTGGATTCCTTTGGTTGTATTTGGATTGGTTTATCCCATGAGATCCCACATTCATGCTTTGAATATGGAACGAGGGTGATTGGCTAAAATAAATATTTGGTTCAACCAATCTATGGTCGGGTGGAAGTGGAAGTTTCGAACCTAGTTGATATTTTCCTATGTTTAATAAAAACTAAGTTTCTCTTGATTTTGATAAGGAAATTTTTTGGTTATAGTGTGGCTTTAATGGTTATTCTCTTATCGTTATTTATCTCGTCACGTGTTGGTTATAAGCATGGTTATATGACATATCTTATTCATATCTCTTTTCATGTTTTCACTTGTATATGAATGAATAATGAATGCAAGACCTAATTAGTGTTATGATAGATAATGTGAGAAGGCAATGACCCTTCTTGTTAAACCTCAAATAAGTTTTCAGCCCCTTATGTTTATACTTGCATTCATGATCTATAGGTTGTATTTTCACCAAGTGTTTGACATAATGTCAATCTCGGTTGGGGATTGTCAGGTTTCAGTTTTTGGTTTAAAAGCATTGTTTATATGTCATTTATCTTCTCTAGAAGTTTCACTGAGTCCTGGGCAGAAACTTGAGTCCTGCCCTAAAAAATTGGCACATAATTCAGAGTCATTGGCATAAAACTAAGTAGAAAAGTCCATAGTCACATGGAGGCAAGCTTATGAGTACGATTGAGAACCCATTGTCGCATGGACGCCTTGGAAAGGGAGCGAGTGGGGCTCTAGGTCACGCAAAAAGTGAGTTGTCTTAGGGGTTGGATGCCTTGAGGGGTTGGGTTACTCCTAGACGTCATGTGGCACTTGAGGGAAGTCAGTAAAGTCTTAAGTTTTCGACTCCATTCCTCAAGGTCACCTAGGAGGTTGAGTATTATCATAGTGACCCTTAGCTCATGTTTACTCAAGCAAGCCAGTGAGAGTGGGTAAATGTGGGAGGAGGCGTTACAATTTCCAACTTGGATGACATGAAAAAAAGTTAGTCTTGGGATTAGAATAGTTCTTAAATTCCATGAATTGGACCACCATAGTGTGATAGGCCTATGGCATGTTATTGACAAGGAGACAATGAACATGCAAGCTTGTCACAATGCTTCCTCTTTGCCAACACCTTAAAAAACTTCTTGTCAAATCAACATATTAGTGATGATTTGCATGGAAGGAAGTGATTGTACTTCCATGATTGATTTGAGTCCAATCATGGAGAGAAGGTATTATAATCAAGTTATGCTTCTCCCAAATATAAAAACCAACTTACAACAAAATTTTTGGCTAATATAAGACAAAATTCCCAAAATCATTTTAATGTTAATAAGAAAATTGAGTGCTCTTAGTTTTTATGCAATGAAGAGAATAAAAAAAGAGGTTTGTATCTTGTGAAATGAAAAATATTTGCAATTCCAAAAAAAATTGGTGGCTAGGGCCTGAGAAATATGGAGTTCATCACTTTAGCCCTCGTTGCAAAAAATGGACGATGGATTCTTTTTGAAAACTACCTATGGAGCTCAATCATGAGGTTAAAATACCTAAAGGATAAGTTGATGGAGGTATGGTTAAGACAAAAATAAAAATAGACTAGGGGCGAGTCAATGATTTGGATAAATGTGGTATGAGGGATACATTTTATGGAAAATGGATCACATGGGAAATTGGTAATGGTAGGAATGCATTAATTAGACAAGATCTATGGATTGGGAGTGACAATAGGCACAAACTATCTATAGATTTGGGTTATAAATTCTCATGGTTCTTATTATATTGTGGATGTGGCTAGAGATGATCCCACAGATGTTGATAATCAAGTCAGGGATTTTTCTCAAGATTTAAAAAACCCGCTAGTTTTTATAGGTGAATGGAATCATTTTTTGATGATTATGGGGAAAATAGGTATTTTTTAAAATAAGGATGAAGAGGATAGTATTTCTTGGTCTTGAAATAAGAAATATGGAGTTATTTCAACGAAGTAGGGATAAAACGCTTCGATTCAACAAAATATGACTTGCGAATCAAAATGGTGGTTTAATTTAGTTTTGAAATGTCAAGGACCTTTGAAATATCATCTTTCTTTATGGATTCTCCTTGAAAGGAAAATTCTCACATGGGATGTTTTAGCAAAAAATGATGGTACGGTCCTATATTCTATGTTTTGTGTTATCAGAATAGTGAATCTATTGACCTTTTATTTTTTTCTCCTTTTGCGAATATTGTTTGGAATGGGGTTCTGTCAATCCTAAAAATAAAAAGTTGGTAGTTTGGGAACTCTGTTGAATAAAGTATGTGGCCTTGGGATCAGAGGTTTAGTTTGTACTCTTTTAATTTTATCTCGGTTTTTGTGATGTGGGGCATTTGGTTAACGAGAAACATAGTTCTCTTTCAGAATGATGTTGTATGCTCAACAATAATTGCACATAATCATGGATTTTCTTTTTTGGAACAGGTCAAGCCCTTGAATTCAAATAAGACAAGAATTATAAGGGAGTTGGTGCTATCTAAAGGAAATTTATGGGGTTTCTTTGATGGTGCCTATCAAAGGGAGAATTGTGGGGCTGATATTTTCATTCTATTCCCTTAGAATGTGGTCCTAAAATGTAAGTTGGGCATTGGAAATGGTACAATTTTTTTGTTGAGTTTATTTCTCTCTGGTGTGCTTTGTGGAAGTAGGTGAAGGTTTTTAAACTAGTTGGTGATTCCAAAATAATAGTGGATTGATTCAATGGAAATATGGATCTTAGAAGTCTTCAGTTGGAATCATGGAAAATGAATATCCTACAATTACTGTAGCAAATATAACAACGAGATTCAATCGATATTATAATGTACTAAAACAAGATACTGAATCCTTCTACAATTTGCGTAAATAAAATTTGATCGCACAATCACATAACAAGTAAGAGAAAGAAATTATCAATCACACAACAAAAGATGTATATGGGGAAAGAACACTGCCTAAAACCCCGCTATCCGTATATTGAATAAAGTCAAGATCATGAAACAATACAATGCTTTCTCACATTAAGAAAAATCTGCACTCTCTTGACTATCTCACTCTGATCCAACTCAGATCTGACTTGCAATCTAATCAAAATCAGTCAAGTATTTAACCTTTTATTTTCCTCTTTCTTATGCATTCTTGGGCTAATTGAACCCCTACTAATTATGAAAATCCCAAATAATGATTGTGCAATCCTTTCAAGCCTTCTCGATGACCTCATGCACTATCTGTACAATTTTCTAATATTACATCTGCTAGTTATATTCCCTTTAGCCTCAAACTCAATTGGGCCTTCCTCAAAACTGACATGCAACAAATATTTAGAGTGAATTCTCAATTAACTGTTTGATCACTACTTGTAAATTAAATACAATTTAATTCACTGGACCTCTTACTAGCTCATCCATTAGTTAGAACTAGTTAAATTTATTTAACTCAATTAATTGCGTTAACTAATTACAACTCACAAATAAATATAACTAGACCCCTTAAAAATATGAAAATCCTCTACATGCCTCCCCTTTCACCTTTAACTCGAATTTCTTAAGCTAACTAAATCTTCCTGACTCAGTCAACTAATACAAGTTTCCATGAGATGAAATTACTATTTTTCTTCCAATTTAATTAAGGGAAAATTAAATGAGAAGCCTCATATGGTGCCATTTCTGGATGCCATTTTCTGGATTCCATTTTGTAGAAATTTAATACAAAATACATGTATTTCCTAGATTCTCATAATCTAACAATATGCTACTATTAAATACATAATCTATTCTACTAATCTTTGCAGAATTATAAAACACAATTGCCAATAGAAATATCATGAAGAAATATCAATCACACATAACACAAATTATTTACTCGGGGAAAGCATATAGATAAAAACCCCACTATCTTCTATCATGTATTATATCATGGATCATGAAACAATTACATACAAAGCTCCAATCCAAGAGCTCTTAGTACATGAGCTAATTGTCTCACACTATCGTACAAAAATTGGCAAGTTCCTTAGCCAATTTATTGTCTCCAGACAACCTACCTCCACTGCGCAATCCTTGATGGTAAATAACCCCTGAATGAATGATTCTTTCCTGCCTTGACTACACAATACTCATAGGCACATCCAATGCGTGTGTGGTTGCATGTGTGAAACCAGATAATGTCACAACTGATAGTTTACTTCCCTTTCACCTAGAAGTCAACTGGGTCTCCAATGGATCTGACATGCATACAAATGATAATAGTAAAAACATCAGTTTCATGTGAGATCACTACATGTGAATTAATTAATATTTAATTCACTTGATCTCTCACTAGTGTATCTTTAGTTACAACTAGCACAACTGACTTTAACTCACTTAACTGAGTTATACTGATTTACAACTTGCACAATTCATGCACCACTGCACTTCCAACTCTATTACAACTAGAATCACTCTGCTACAACTAAATTCACTCTGCATGTCCCACCAACCAACCTCTTAACTCGAAATTCCCTTAGCTAATTGATTTTCCACTTCAGTTAACTATTTCCAAGTGCTAATTGAGAATAGGTTATTGTTTATTGTCCAACTAATATTAAGGGATAATAAAAGTCGACATGCATCTATAAATAGACATGCAATCTATAAATAAATCTTGCACATACATCTATAAATAGAATTTTCTCATGCATCTATATATAGAAATCCACCTAAAAATAGCCTGTGTGGGCCCCACCTAGTGTAGGTGTTTAATTTCACTAGGATCAAGGATGTTGTTTCTGGATACCAATTTCACTGTTTCTTGTTGCAAACTTCAACACTCCCTCTCAACAAGGAAGGATTGTCCTTGCATGCAACATTCACCTCCATGCATGCGACATGCAACCCTTGCATGCGACATGCAACTCCATACATGCGACATGCAACCCTTGCTTGCGACATGCAACTCCATGCATGCGTCATACAACTCCATGCATGCACCATGCAACCTTTGCATGCAAAAATTCTCTAGTGTTTATCTCACATGAAACCTTTGCATGCAACACTTCTGAAACTGAATAGCCTCCAAACAACTGAATTAGTATAATGCATATGTCATCAAAGTCCTTTGACTTCTTCTTAGCTACTGCACATGTCTTCAGGAACCACTGCATTGCTGACACCTGCATCCATGCACTCTGCACTTGCTGCCAACTATGATATGCACTCCAGTATCCGTGTATAAATTATATACAATATGCATGTATATATCCATATTCTCCTGATCTAACAATATTTATCTTCTTGCTAAATACAAAATCCTTCCATTGTTAATCTTTTGCGGAAATTATAAACTCAATTGCAAACACATGAAGCAATAAAACCAATCGCACATAACACAGTTGTTTAATAGGAAAGCCTGAAGTTAAAATCCCCAAATATCATATATTATGTATAATGGAGATCATGTAACAATCTCATACAAAACTTAGTACATCAAGCTCTCAGTACAATCAATCGTCACACACTAACAAGAAGAAATCTGCAAATCCATGCACTGATTTCTTGCCACCTCATAGCCTGCCTCTGCACCAACTCGCTTAGAATGAGTTCAAATAATTCTGAATTTACCTGCCTGACTACGCAACCCCACTGTGTCCCACTGGTGTGGTAATCAATGCATCACCAGTAGTCATGAAATAATAGTTCATCTCACCCTTTCACCGCCACTCCACCGGAAGCCTGTTCAACTGACATACAGCAATCGTTATATCAGTTCAATTGATTAATGAGTTATTATTTGCACCAATTAACTAATTAATTCACTCCACTCTCACTAGTGTATCATTCAGTTAGACTAGATACAACTAGCTCAACTGAGTTTAACTCACTTTAACTGAGTTAAACTGAATACAACTCCATGAAATACTCTTCCAACTCTGTCATAACTTTTCCACTTCAGTTCTAACTGAGTCCTCCATGTATGAACCACTGGTCAACCCTAGGAATTGTGTAATTCCTTTAGCCCATTGATTTTCCAAATCTATACACTGAAATTAAGTGCTCCAAGAGAATAAGTTGATGTTTATTGTCAGATTATTATTAAGGGCTAATAATAATCGACATGCATCTATTTTTAGATCGACGATCTATAAATAGACTTCACGCAATATTATAAAAATATAATTTCATCTATTTTTCCAACTTGACCAACCATCCACAAATAGCATCCTGCAACTTCTGAAATATGATCACCATGTCTAAAAACAGACATAGTCTAAAAATAGACTTGCACCTAAAAATAGCTTGTGGGCCCACTTAGTGAAGGTGACTCATTTTCACTAAGCTCCATCATCTTGTTGAATCTCAACACTCCCTCTCAACAAGATAGGGATTATCCTTCACCCCAATCCTGCCTTTGTGGTATTCGAATTTGCTCCTGGTGAGTGCCTTCGTTAGAATATCTGCATCCTGATCTTCCATAGGAATGTACTGAAGCAACATGATATTCCACTGCACAAATTCTCTAACATGATGATACCAGATGTCAATATGTTTAGATCTATCATGAAACACAGGATTAATCGAGAGTTTAATGTAACTCTGATTATCACAATGTATCACTACAGGATCTAAATGTGAACTGAAAAAACTGACCAGGATCCTCCTTGTCCAAATAGCCTCACATGCAGCTTGACTTGCTACCATGTATTCTACTTCCGCTGAACTGAGTGCCACAGATATTTGTTTCCTACTATACCAAGAAACTACTGTAGATCCGATATTGAAAATCCCTCCTGATGTGCTCTTTCTATCTGTTGAGTTGCCTACCCAATCTGCATCAGTGAAGCCATGCAACTTCACCTCATTTGTCTGTCTATACCATAAGCCATACTCAGATGTGCCCTTGAGATACCTCAGAACATGCTTGCTTGCCTTCCAAAAGATCTTGGTAGGCTTAACCATCTCTTGTGAAAGTTGGTTCACCGCATAGCATATGTTCGGTCTTGTATTAACTAAATACATGAGCGAACCCACCAACTGTCAATAAACAGTGGCATCCACTACCTCTGCCGATGTAGCATCCTCTTTCCTCCAATTTCCTGGAAGAGGAGTGTCGATAGGCTTGTAGCCTTGCATGTGAAACTTCTCCAGTATCTCCTGGGCATACTTACCTTAAGACACAAACAGTTCACCTTCCCACTGCCATATTTCCAATCCAGGGAAATAATGAAGGAGGCCCAAATCCTTCATCTCGAACTCCTTTTCAAGATATGCCTTGCATGAGTGTATCAAATTCTCATCACCCATTATTATTAAATCATCAACATAAAGAAAAATGATTAAAATATTACCCTCCACCACAATTTGATATAGGTTTGCATATGCCTCACTCTTGGTGAAGCCAAGTCCGGTGAAATAACTGTTGATCCGAGTGTACCAAGCATGAAGTGCTTGTTTCAACCCATACAACGCTCTTTTTCACCTGCACACATGTGACTCACTGCTGAAGATTTAGAATCCTTCAGGCTGCTCAATGTACACTTCTTCCTCAATGATCCCATTAAGGAACACAGTCTTCGCATCCATCTGATGAATGTGCCAACCCATCTGCACTGAGAAAGCAAGGATGGTCCGTATGGAAGAATACCGTGTGACAGGTGCAAAGGTTTCTTCATAGTCAATACCCTAGATTTGTGAGAAGCCCTAGGCAACAAATCTTTCCTTATACTTCTTGACGCTCCCATCAGTAGCTTTCTTTACCTTGTAGATCCATCTTGATCCTACAACTGATTTACCCACCGGCCTTGGAACAATCTCCCAAGCACTGTTTTTGACAATGGAGTCATACTCCTCCACCATGGCATCTACCCATGTGGGATCCTGCACTACTTCTTTGAAAGAAGATGGCTCTGTCACTACACACTTGCTCATAAGAGCCATGTAACTAGTGAATCGGTCAGGTGACTGTCTCTGTTTGCGCTGTGATGTAGGGACTCCTACATTATGTGCCGCATCAAGCTCCAGTCTCTCAACTTCCATGGTACACTTTATGCCTTGTATGATGTTTGGTTCTGCATGAGTGGACTCCTCCACTCCATGAATCTCCTCCTGTGGCTGATCCACATCTAGAGGCTCATCTTTGGGAACAAGAAGCTCCTCCTCTGCATGCAAGTGTAGCTCCCTCTCAAGTGACAACTTCATGGCTTTCACCTCATTGAATTTTATATCCCATCACACCACATCATTGAATTGTTTGGAAAATACACATGATAATTATGGGGTGTTTTTTGTGTACCCCAAAAATATCACAACTTCTGCAGTCGGCTCCAGCTTCTTCCTAACGTCCTTTGTCATATGAATGTAAATAGATGCACCAAAAATATTCAAATGAGAAATATCAGGATTCTTACCAGTAAAAGCTTCTTCAGGTCTACTCATGCCAAGTACTCTATGGGGACAACTGTTTTTCACATAAACCGTAGTGTTGCATGCTTTCGCCCACAAGTGCATCGGTAGGCCCTGGTAGTGCATCACCCACGATCGTTCTATTCTTCCTCTCCGTGAACCCATTCTACTGTGGGTTATGAGGCGCTATGAGTTCTCTTCGAATTCCTTCTTTGCTACATAAGTCTTTGAATTCATTCGAGATATATTCACCACCATTATCGCTCCATAGAGCCTTCACTTGCTTCCTCGACTCCTTCTCCACCACTGCTTTAAAATAACATAACTTTGAGACTGTTTCACTCTTCTTCTGCATGAAGAAGATCCAACATCTATGAGAATAGTCATAAAAAAATATAACATAATACCTGTGTTTTGCTGTTGAAGAAATTGAGAAAGGTCCACACACATCTGTGTGAATTCTCTCCAAGATCACCGAAGCACGGTTCTCCTTCTCATTAAAGGTGGTCTTCACAAACTTACCCATAGTACATCCCTTGCGCTGATCTGACTGCACAAGAGTACCCTTGGGAAGTCCAATATAAATCTGCTGCAAAATATTCAAAGCACCATGGTGAAGATGGCCCAATCTCCTATGCCATAATTCATCCTCATCCCAACTCACCACTTCTTCTTGTTGGGAAAAATACTGAGAGGGGGGGGTGAATCAGTATTTACTGCATAATCAAATCTTTTTACTTTTTCATTCCTTAAAACCCATACGCTACTTTACTTCAAGATCGGACGCAGGCATTTGATCCTTTATGAAACTAGCGCATACACGTAGATTTAGATATGTCGCAATCTTCACTTAAACCATTCCATCATTTATTCATCGATATTCAATAAGCAAGAACAAAAGAAGAATGGAATAAACCATCACACAAAGCATCACACATGAACACCAGGATTTTTAGGTGGAAACCCAAATCTGAGAAAACCACCGCTGCATAGCCACTACCTTCAATATTTTATTATAGAGAAACATCATGAGGTAGGATGTCATGCCAGATTGACTACCAATGCCAGCACCCACTCCTCGCGTCGTTTACCGGGCCTCTCCGGAAGGGAGCCCAACCGACTGCTTACTCACCTCTCTCCCCGGAAGGGGAGCTTTACGACCGCTTCGTTACAGCCTCACCTGGAAGGGAGCTACAACCCCCTGACTGAAGGCTACAGTCCTCAGGACCACCTTGGACCACGTTTCATCAATTTTCACACTGGATCCAACAACTTCAAGAGAACAACACTTGCAGGCCACGTTTCATCATATTTTCACACTGGACCCTTTCCATACTTTTAAGTTCAACCATACATCACCAATAGATACATATCAACACAGATCAGATAGCAGAAACACAGCAGAATAGATCAGATATTTCATACCCCTTGCTTCAGCAAACCCTAGTTTGCATACGCGCTTTTACTTCACTGATGTCGCGTATATACGCGCTTCCGTCCACACAAACCGGCGTATACCTCAATGTATATTTTACTGCGCATACGCGCTTTCTCTTCAGCTCAATCGCAGATATACGCGCTTCCTCTTCTCACATGTATAGTAGCGTAGATAGATCTTCAATCATTACGTAGCAAGATACTCATCGCATCGATATTCGCTCAAATCTACTCTACGAACGATGTTCTTCAGATGCTCATCCTCATCGCATCTGCTTCCATAATCCGTGATCTAGCAAATACAAGAGCACCCGTAACTAGATCCCCTTCTTCATCATTGGTGCATCATACATTCAGATTTATCATTCAAGTGTAACCCTTTCATTCAGATATACTTCAGAGAGAAGTATTCATTCAAGCTCAGACATCTTGCACCACACCCATGATTTGCACAATGAATTTCTTCTCCTTATATAGGTTTATCCTTTTCAATACCACGAGCCCCTTTTTCAATACCATGGGCCAAAACAATACCATGAGCCCAAAACTACCTGGACGGGGTCAATTAGGCGGATCATTACCCAATACAATGGGTCAATACCATGGTGGTTACCCTTGGTTTTGCACTTTTTGAGCGCTTTTGCCCATACGCGACTTGGCACGTTATTTTCCGCGTGCATACGCGAATTCCCCTAGGCCAATCCGCGTATACAAAGAGACATACTCTTTTCATCATATTTTGAGCACATTCTGAATTCTTTTCTTCATTGCCTTCTGTACACACTGTAGAAACATCATATTTTCTTCATCAGTAACATATTCTCTCAAGTACAACTTCATCAAGTAAGTTGTCATCATCTCCATCAAGTGGGTTGCTTTTCAAGGACAACACTCAGCATCATATTGTCAACAAACATCAGATTTACATCATTTACCAAGTCCATCAAGTCAAGAATAACTTCATCAGGTGGATTGCCATCAAGGACAACACATGTCAACAGTTGCATGTCTTCATCTCCATTCAGTGGGTTGCCATCAAGGACAACACTCTGCATCATATTTCCAACAATCTCCCCCTTTGGACTTGATGGCAACCATGATGGTGTTTGGTTACCACAACAGATAGGTACCATGTCACTCTCCCAAATATGTGACATCATTATCTTCTCTTCATTCAAACACCATGTCACTCTCCCCCTTTGACATCAAGGGCAAAGGGCGGATCAAAAACCAACACTCTCCCCCTTTTCTCCTCATGTGGAAAACATCTCATGAGATCGATGTATGTGAGTGGCCAAACTCCCACGAGTTCATCTTTGAATCTTCAAACATATTTGTCAAGAAGTATGACTCTATGAACTTCCTATCACCAAAAGCCATACTTACATCAATTATCCATCCAAGTGGATTTACATAAGAAGACTCAACTACCCAACCAAGTGGGTTTATAAAATTATTTAAAGTCCTTATGGCTAGATAATATTACAATTTTACAACATGGGTCTCCATCAGACCTTTTCATACAAATACAAATATGACTTTTTCATAACCAATAAAAAGTCCTCAAGAAAGAGAACATTTCAGAACCATCACATAATGCCAACAACACCATTATACCAGCCATGTACTCCCCACGAATCTTTACAGCAAGCAATCTTTCCCAAGACTAGGCTCCCCTTAGTTTGTGCATCCGAAAACTTCCACCAACAAATCATCAAGGCATCTTCATCAAAACATTGAAAACGGAGAATTATGAGCAGGGAGCACACGAGAGATACCAAGCAGTGTCGGAGAGATGCCAGCAACCAACTGCAATTTGTCTTTGAAGAATCTTGAACCAACCAAAAAAATTGTCGACCAACCAATGTACGCGGTTTTAAGTGGGAACTCGCGTACATACGCGGCCGTGATTCGGGGAAACCCGCGTATCCGCCATCTTCTAAAAATTAAGCCAGATTTTTTTCTTTTGGTAGCGGAGAACACTCCCGGCCTGTCTTAGATGCTCGAAACGCTTCCTTGAGGCGAGAGGTTTGGTAAAGATATCAATGACTTGTTCTTTGGAGGTAACATACTCCAACTTCACCTTTTATTCAGCTACTTGTTCACGTAAGAAATGATACTTGATGGGAATGTGCTTGGTGTTTGAATGCATAACGGGATTCTTTGAGATACGTGGCACTTGTATTATCACACATAATGGAGATAGGAGTTGCACATTTGATTTGAAAATCTTACGGGTTTGCATCATCCATAGAGTTGAGTGCAACAAGATCACGTGACTACATACTGCTTGAATTGTTGATAGAGAGCAATAAATTTTTCTTCTTCTTGAACCAAGATATAGCAAGGACCCCATGTAAATGCACCTACTAGTGCTTTTCCGATCATCAACACTTCATTAATGTTGCATCGGTGTAAGCATGAAGAGTAAGATCAGCATCCTTTGGATACCACGGACCAAAGTCTTGAGTTCCTTGTAGATATTTGAATATCCTTTGACAGCTGAAGGTGGACTCTTTGCGGATTAGCTTGAGACAATCCAGCAATCCCAACGGCATGTAATGTGCAGTGGTCCCAGTGAATAAAGTAGACTTCCAATCATCGATGCCAATGGTTGATTCACGGTGGGAATCATCATTAGAGCGAGGCATCAGGTTATCATTGGTGTGCTTACGGGTTTGCATTCTTCCATGCCATACTTCTAGCCAGAATTTGCTTAAGATGTTTTCTTGTGAAAGAAATATACCATACGCAGATTGATGCACTTTGCAAGCCAAGAAAATGTTAGTTCCCCAAGTAAAGACATTTCAAATTCTTATTGTAATGAAGCTCAAATTTTTGACTCATAGATTCTTCGTTACTCCCCAAAAATGATATCAACATATACAACAACAATCAATAGTTTATCATTTTCAACTTTTGTGTACAAGTTGCTATCGACCCGAGACCCTTTGAAAATCCTTGTTGATGAAGATGTTGTCGAACGATAATACCAAGCCCTTGGAGCTTGTTTGAGTCCATACGAGCCTTTTTAAGTCTCTGAACAAGATTTGCATCATTTCCCAAAATGAATCCTTCCGGTTGAAATTTCTATATATACTTCTTCTTCTAGGTCACCATTAAGAAAAACGGACTTAACATCCATTTGATAAACTTTGATTAAATTTGATAGCTTGAGAAAGCAAGAAACATTCTTATGGCTTCAAGTCTAGCTACGGGAGCAAAGTTTCTTCAAAGTCTATACCTTCTTGTTGAGTATACCCTTTACCAAACCGGTCTAGCTTTGTTTCTTACAACATCCCCATTTCTCATTTAACTTGTTTTTGAAGATCATTTAGTTTCAGCTGACATTTTTATCATGAGGGTCTTGGTACCAAATCCCAAATGTCATTCTTTTCAATTTGCTAATTGCTTCATCCATGGCATTATTCCAACATTCATATTTGCTAGCTTCATTGACATTGTGTGGTTCAATTGGATAGAAGTGCTTGATGACTAGAAGATCCCACAAGGATCTCCTTGTTAGTACCACAGTTCCTTGTCTCCAAAATCGCAGTTCGGGATGATTCTTTTGAGCATTATCTGGATGGAGCTTTTAGATAGATCATTTTTAGGTTCTTCATTTGATTCTTTGTCCTATATCATTTCCATCGACTGTAGAAGGCCATATGTCATCATCATCTTCTTGTTGTTTGTTTTTCTTCTTTAGGAGGTGCGGGGAGACCTAAGTCGATAACAACATCTTAATACATTCAACAACCTTTTGAAGCCTCTTATTGTAACATGTGAATGATTTGCTTGAAGATGTGTAGCCAAGAAGTATCCCTTCATACGATCTAGGGTCAAACTTGCCAAGTTTTTCATCATTATTTTTGATGTATCTACTTCCAAAAACTTTAAAATCATTTCTGATGGGAGATTTGCCATACCGAGTTCATATGGAGTTTTATCACTTTGTTTGGGACATGAGCCTTGTTGAGAATGTTGTTAAGCTATGCACGTCTTGCTTCACTCCAGGCTATATTAGGAACATTAGAGTCGATAGCATAGCTCTGGCCATTTGAACAATTGTTCTATTCATTCTTTACGCTACACCATTTTGTTGTGGGGTGCTGCTACTGTTTGTCTTTTAATGCCATGCTGTTCTAAAATTCAAAGAAATTCATTTTGTGAATATTCTCCTCCTCGATCAGATCTAAGACACTTGATTTTTGAATCAATTCATTTTCTACCGATGCTTTGAACTTGAAATTTTTTAAAGCTTCATCTTGTGTTTAATAAACACAATCTCACACATTCTGGAGTAGTCATCAATAAATAGGATATAGTATTCTTCCCCGTGAATTTTTTCCTCATAGGACCAGGATATCGATTATGAATGAGTTCAAGAGGCTTACTTGATGAGCCTTCTTTGGCTTCACAAATGTTAGGACTACAGATGCAACACCAAATTGACATGATTTGCATATGGTACTACGGAAGATTGATCTTGGAAGATCACGAGCGACTTGAAGTTTGCTTGCTTTGTTGATTTGAGAGAAACTCGAATGTCGATCTTGATCACCGCATTATTTTGATGATTTGTAAAACGCATTGTTCTACTGCCGGTTGGTACATCTGGAGTTGCTTGGATTTCTTTTTCCTTTTATAATGATTTTACTGTATCAAGATCACGAACCACACATTCTTTGGAGGCTAGAAGACCCTTACGCTCCTTGATCACACATTTGACTCACCTCAATAGGTTATGCCTTAATCCATCCCATACATGACATCCTTAGCCTTCACCTTTTCTTTTAGAAATACGACCCTTTTCCTTTAATAGCAATGGAGTATCATTTCCATGCTTTCTTTTCCTTCTCTAGAGCATTATAAGTATCTGGGTTTGCTTTTTGTCTGTCATGTGTCTTGAACACCGCTATCAATGTACCATTGATTCTCTTCCCTCTACAAATAACGCTATCCTGATTTTTTTCAACGTTATTTATTTCTTTTTCCACACTTTAGAGCTTGAGGGTGCTTCTCTTTTGGGTGGACCTTGCTCACGCATTCGAAGTCTTTATGACCAAAGTTATTGCAATATTTTGTCAACTTCATTTTTGAAGAGGAGAAAAATTGTTATAGGTGTTCTTCTTTGGTTCATCATCCTTATCTTTCTTGCTTCTCTGGTCTTGTTGGTTTTATATGCAACATTGAACGACTTTATGACCAAAGTTGTGACATGTGAAGCATTTGTCCATTGAAGTGAAATTTACGTGATCATGAAATATTCTATTAGACTTTACACAGACGGTTGTAGCCATTTTGAAGATCTCCTTGTTAGTGTTTCTTGAATTGAGGTGATCTTGCTTTACGTAGAGATCCATTGTTCCCTTCTTTGAATGGTGAATGTAGAAACAGATGCGTGACTTTTAGTGAATTTGGTCTTGATGTCTGAAGAAGATTCCCAGGTATATCCAAGACTGTTTTTATAAAGGAGGCAGCGTTTGTACCTTGATAATTTCATCCAAGGTTTCTGAACTTTCTAGCAAATCGGAATTGAGAGAATTTCAATTTCTCGTTATCCTTCCCCTTAGACACTACTTCACATTCTAGATCCTCCATGCGTTTTTCTCTTGCTTCAAAGTGATTTGCTAACACGGTCTCATTGATTATATTTCTTTTCTTCAGGCTCTTGAGTTGAATGTTTTCTTCAAGAAGATTATTGTCTTCTAGAGAATCCACAAAGGTACCCTTTTTCTTTTTTCACATTCTTTAGCGAGTATACTTTTGCACCAAAATTCAGCAAGGCTTTTGTATGTATACTTCCATTGTGACGGATCTCCTTCAAGCGATCAAGCCTGCCAGAAAAGGACACCTTTCTGAAACCAATTGTTGGGAAAAATACGAGAGGGGTGAATGTGGTGCCCTAACGCATAATCAAATCTTTTTACTTTTGTGTTCCTTAAAACCCATACGCTACTTTACTTGATGGCTTCAGCGTATATCATGAATCCTTTATGAAACCGCGTGTAAAGATTTAGATATGTCGGTAAATCTTCACTTAAACCATTCCATCATTTATTCATCGGATATTCAATAGCGAACGGGTGCGGTAGAGCAGAACAAACCATCCACAAGAAAGCATCACCGCAGACTTTGGGATTTTTAGGTGGAAACCCCAAATCGGGAGAAAACCACCGGCTAACGGTTGCTTTCATTAACTTCAATATTTTATTATGAGAAAAACATCTTACAAGCTGCCTTATGTCTTGGCGCGGACTTGACCAGCACGCGAGCACCACACGCTCGTTTACCCGGCCTCTGCGGAAGGGCTCCAGCCCGACTCGTTTACCGGCCTCTCTACGGAAGGGAGCTCGACCCCATGCTCTCTCGTTTACCGGCCTCACGGAAAGGGAGCTACGACCCCACGGCCAGAGAGCACAGCCCTCGACACCACCTTGGACCACGTTTCATCAATTTTTTCTACTTGGATCCAACAACTTCAATAGAACACCACTTGCGAGGCCCACATTTCATCATATTTTCACCTTTGGACCCTTTCCATACTTTTTAAGTTCAACCATACATCACCATGAAGATACATATCAACATAGATAGCGAGAAACACGAGAATAGATCGGATATTTCATACCCCTTGCTTCAGCAAACCCTAGGTTTATCGTGCTTTCCTTCACTGTGTCGCGTATATACGCGCTTGATCCACACAAACCGGCGTATACCTCGGTGTATATTTTATTGCGTATACGCGCTTTCTCTTGTTGAATCTTGCATATATCACGAGATTCTCAAACGGTGAAGTAGCGTATAGATCTTCAATCATTACGAGACGACATACTTCATCGAGATCAGATATTCGGTTCAGGATCTACCTTTTGCTTCCAGAGACAGAGATGTTCGCCTAGATGCTCGCCTCATCACGAGATCTAAGCCTTCCATAATCCAGGATCTAGCAAATACAAGAGCAATTCGGATCTAAGATACCCTTCTTCATCATTGGTGCATCATACATTCAGATTTATCATTCAAGTGTAACCTTTCCATTCGAGATATACTTCATAGAGAAGTATTCATTCAGCTCCAGACATCTTGCACCCACGCTCATGTTTTGCACAATGAATTTCTTCTCCTTATATAGGTTTATCCTTTTTCAATACCATGAGCCCCCTTTTTCAATACCATGGGCCAAAACAATACCATGAGCCCAAAACTACCTGGACGGGGTCAATTAGGCGGATCATTACCCAATACAATGGGTCAATACCATGGTGGTTACCCCTGGTTTTGCACTTTTTGAGCGCTTTAGCCCATACGCGACTTCTCCTAGGCCAATCCGCGTATACAAGGAGACATACTCTTTTCATCATATTTTGAGCACATTCTGAATTCCTTTCTTCATTTCCTTCTATACACCCTGTAGAAACATCATATTTTCTTCATCAGGAACATATTCTCTCAAGCACAACTTCATCAAGTAAGTTGTCATCATCTTCATCAAGTGGGTTGCCTTTCAAGGACAACACTTAGCATCATATTGTCAACAAACATCAGATTTACAACATTTACCAAGTCCATCAAGTCAAGAATAACTTCATCAGGTGGATTGCCATCAAGGACAACACATGTCAACAGTCGCATGTCTTCATCTCCATTCAGTGGGTTGCCATCAAGGACAACACTCTGCATCATATTTCCAACACTTCTGCTTTGTCCATCATTTGCAGCACAACCATCTACCTCTAGTTTGTAGAGATTCTTAACTCGAATCCCTATCTTCTTGGTTTGACCCATTTTTTATGTCGAAGGAAGGCTTTTCCCTCACTGAAAACAACATCATAACCTTTCTCTTCCAACATTGCGACTGAGACCAAGTTCTTCTTCAGACCTGGAACATGCATAACATCTTTCAACAGAAATGGATTACTTGACTCCCTCTCAAAGGTAATGGTCCCAATGCCGGTTGCACTGTATCGACCATCATCACCCATCTCTATATCCATTTGGAGGTCCTTCTCCTCCATATCACTAAACAACTCCTTGTCTCCCGTCATATGGAAAGACGCATCACTATAAAGATACCACACCGATCCCATAGCACTTGAAACCAAGAATTCGATCAAAGAGAAATCAAGTTCAAATTTCAAGGCTAAGGCCTCTCCAGTTGCAGCTCCAACAACCTTCTTGTTCTTCTTCTTCTGTGGGAAGTTAGTGGTGAAATGCCCATGTTCGTGAAAGTGAAAACAATTCACTTTGGACAAATCCTGCTTCTTGCCTTTTGCCTTGAATTTTGAAGGGAATTTCTTCCCCTTCCCTTTCCTTGCTTTGGTAGCCAAAGCACAATTCTCTTCATCTTCATTTTTCTATGAAGAACCATCCCTGGTACTTTGCCTTATCTCCTCCTCCACAAGATCCGACCAAAGTCGCTCCCATCTCGGTAGTTTCTCCCGTCCATTGACAGAGTCTTCGTAGCTATACCAACTCTTCAGAAGGCCAAGGAGAGCCAATCTCACCAAGTCTTAATCATCAACAGTAATCCCCACACTTCCCAATTCATCCTTGCGGTGGACAAACTTCGTGAGATATTTTGGAATACTGTCGCCCTTCTCCATTTTTATTTTTCTGAGCTTATCTTTAAGCGCTAACTTCCTCTGGTCGCTTCTGCTTTGGAAAAAATTTGTCAAAGCCTTCCACATTGCAAATGGAGTGGCTTTCCTGTGAAGGCTGGACACAATATGTTCCTTCACACCTTCCAATAGAATTATTCTTGTCTTTGCTACCTTCTTTTGCCATGCATCAAGTCGTGCAGCATCACTAGAATCCGGCTTAGGAACATCGCTATTGATGAACTCCTTCAATCCATTATCCTCCAAAACCGCCTCCATATTGTCCTTCTAGGCTATGTAATTCGAGTTTCCATCAAGGGCATACTCTAATCGCAACCCATTGAAAGACATTTCAATGTATACTCAACTATCGCACCAAGAATTTTCTGTAGCAAATTCGAATTGTCCACAAGCACAAACTCAACAATTCTTCACAATTGCAATCTTCAAGAATTAACATTGCTTCGATACCATGTAGAAATTATATAAAATATGCATGTATATATCCAAATTCTCCTGATCTAACAATATTTATCTTCTTGCTAAATACATAATCCTTCAACTGTTAATCTTTTGCGGAAATTATAAACTCAATTGCAAACACATGAAGCAATAAAAACAATCGCACATAACACAGTTGTTTAACGGGAAAGCCTAAAGCTAAAAACCCCAACTATCATATATTATGTATCATGGAGATCATGTAACAATCTCATACAAAGATTAGTACATCAAGCTCTCAGTATAATCAATCGTCACACGCTAACAAGAAGAATTCTGCAAATCCATGCACTGATTTCTTGCCACTTGATAGCCTGCCTCCACTGTGCAATCCTTGCTGAAGAATAGCTCTGAATGAATTCGAATTACCCTTGCCTTGATTGCGCAATCCTCATTGGCAACTCCAATGTGTGTGTGTTGCAATCAATGCATCACTATAGTCACAACAGTTAGTCCATCTCATCCTTTCACTTACCTCTCCACTAAGTCTCCACTGGAACTGACATGCACTGTAGTTAATTGCTATATTTGTTCAGTTTATTAATGAGTTATTATTTGTGAATTAATTAACTAATTAATTCACTCCACTCTCACTAGTGTATCATTTAGTTAGACTAGATACAACTAGCTCAACTGAGTTTAACTCACTTTAACTGAGTTAAATTGAATACAACTCCATGAACTACTCTTCCAACTCTGTCATTACTTTTCCACTTCAGTTCTAACTGAGTCCTCCATGCATGAACCACCAGTCAACCCTAGGAATTGCGTAATTCCTTTAGCCCACTGATTTTCCAAATATGTACACTGAAATTAATTGCTCCAAGAGAATAATTTGATGTTTATTGTCGGATTATTATTAAGGGCTAATAATAATTGACATGCATCTATTTTTAGATTGACGATCTATAAATATACATTGCCCAATATTCTAAAAATAGAATTTCATCTATTTTTCCAACTTGACCAACCATCCACAAATAGAATCCTGCAACTTTTGAAATATGATCACCATGTCTAAAAATAGTCATAGTCTAAAAATAGACTTGCACCTAAAAATAGCTTGCGGGTCCACTTAGTGAAGGTGACTCATTTTCACTAAGCTCCATCATCTTGTTGAATCTCAAAAATCCGACATTGTCACTTTGATTTAATCTCCTTATGACATCTGACTGCATCAATCCAACTGACCCTGCTACTGTTGCTCTGTGGGCTCCTCATAGCCAGGTTCGATTCATGAGATCCACGCCCTCTAAATGAATCCTACCCAAAATTTATTCTTGGGATTATTCATGCATGTCACCCCACCTCTCACCTGGTGATATAGCTACATGCACTCCCTTTGCCCATCTGGCTTGATATTTATCTGCATGAGTGGTTGCTCCCACTCAATGATCCTCATCTTGTGGCTGCTCCACATCCTGAGGCTCACTCTTACCTGCATGCAAATCCAACTCCCTCTCAAGGGTCAATTGCATGGCTTTCTCACACTTCCCCATAGTTGGAAGCTCTATAGAAATAAAATCTACATCAATTCTATAGAGATTCTTCACACGAATCCCAATCTTCTTTACTCGCTTTGTGGGTTGATGCTGAAGGAAGGTTTTCCTTCACTAAAGACCACATCATAGCATTTATCTTCCAACATTGCAACTGAAACTAAAATTTTTGTTAAACCTGGTACATGCATTACATATTTAAAAAAAAGGGTTTACTTGAATTGCTTTGGAAAGAAATAGTACCAATATCGGTAGTGCTATACCTTTTATCATCACCCATTTCGAAATGCATCTAGAGGTCCTTCTCCTCAAAGCTACTGAAAATTTCTCTATCTCCTGTCATGTGGAAAGATGCACCACTATCCAAGTACCACATCGAACTCATTGCACTTGAAACCATGCATGCAATAAGTGAGAATTCAACCACAAATTGCGAGTTAAGGGCCTCACCAGCTGCATCTCCAACATCCATTTTGTTCTTCTTCTTTTGTGGACAATTTGTGGCAATATTTCCATGCTTGTGACAGTGAAAACACTTCGCTTTGGACATGTTGTGCTCCTTTCCATATTCATCGGCCTCAGATTTAGAATGGAATTTCTTCCCCTTCCCCTTCTTCACCTTGGTAGCCAAAGCCCAATCCTCTTCATCATCATGCTTTGATGAAGAGCCATCTCTGGTTTTCCACCTAAAATCCTCCTGCACCAGATCCGACCACAGTCGTTGCCAATCCGACAATTTTTCCTGTTCGTTGATAGAGTCTTCATAACTGTGCCAACTCTTAGGAAGTCCCAAGAGAGCCAATCTCACCAAATCATCATCAGAAATAGTTATTCCTACACTCCCAATTTCATCTCAACATTGGAAAAACTTTGTTAAGTATACTAGAATAGTGCCATTCTTTTCCATCTTGATCTTCCTGAGTTTATATTTGAGCGCCAATTTCCTATGGTCACTGCTGCTTTGGAAAAGATCCATCAAAGCCTTCCACATACAATATGGTGTGGATTTCCCATGGAGGCTTGAGACAATGTGGTCTCGTACCCCCTCCAACAGGATCCTCCTCGCCCTTGCCACTTTCTTTTTCCATGCATCAAGATTGGCAGATCTGATGAAGCAGGCTTAGGAACATCATTGTTAATGAATTCCTTCAAGCCATTATCTTCGAGCATTGCCTCCATCCCGTCCTTCCAAGAAATGTAGTTCCAGCTTCCCTCTAGTGCATACTCTAGCTTCAAGCCATTGAAATCCATTTCGATCTTGAATCAACTGTAGCACCAAGAAAGTATTTCTGCAAATTCAAATTCTTTCCACCAACAAACTCAGCTCCTGCTTCACAATTGCAATCTCTTATGCTCTGATACCATGTAGAAATTTAATAAAAAATACATGTATGTCCTGGATTCTCCTGAACTAACAATATGATACTGTTAAATACATAATCTCTTCTACTAATCTTTGCATAAATTTAAAACACAATCGCCAATAGCAATATCATGAAGAAATATCAATCATACATAACATAGATAATTTTCCCGGGGAAAGCATATAGCTAAAAAACCCACTATCTTCTATTACGTATTATATCATGGATCATGAAACAATTACATACAAAGCTCCAATCCAAGAGCTCTCAGTACATGAGCTAATTGTCTCACACTGTCATACAAAAATTGGCAAGTTCCTTAGCCAATTTACTGTCTCCAGATAGCCTGCCTCCACTACGCAATCCCTGATGGTAAAGAACACCTAAATGAATGATTCTTGCCTGCCTTGACTACGCAATCCTCATAGGCTGATCCGGATTTATGCAGGAACGCAACAGAATAAACATATAACCATAAATACAGAGATGCAGCGGAAATAACACTTCATTTTATTAATATCAAAGAACTGAAATTTGCTTACAAACAGAATGGAAATAAAACTAGCTAGGGCGCTGGTAGCTATCTCTGAGAAGAGATGTGGTGGCTACAGGCCTCTGAACTGTGTTACAATGAGGCTCGAGGGCCTATTTATCATTTAGAA